>PVJH01004067.1:0-131351 GCA_004026705.1 Nesogale talazaci | reverse complement strand
CCATCAGCCCCTCCTGACGGGCAGACTGGAGCAGCTTCTGTCTTGGGGCCTCTGTGGAGCCTCCGAGTGCCAACCTCCACCCTCGGCCTGACAACCTGTCTCACTGTTGAAAAACAGTTCAAGGTAGCACTCGAAACCAAACGTGTCATTTTCCTTGTCAAAATGAAAGCTATAAATTTTAAACCTAATGCTTAATGTAGCCAGATATTGAACACAGGGACTTTTATCCTCGGCTTAATGGTCTGTCTAAAAACATCAAAAAAGATTACTAAACACGCTGGTCCTCAGAGATCCTATGAAATCACATGAGGTGCTCCCCCTACCACCCACCTCCTCCAAATTTTAAAAAATTTATTGGAAAACACTTATGCAATATGAACTCCTTTTTTTTCCCTAAGCCTCAGATACTAAAGTCTATGTACTTGATTGCTGGAGGGTGGGGGTGGTGGGGATAGTAAGAGAAGCAAGAGGATAAGATGAAATTTTATTAGATTACAATCTAAAATTTTAATAGAGTTTCTGCTTCTGGGAATGCACAGCAACGTTAGTCAGCATCTTCTTGAGCAGGGAAAATGCAAAAGCCTGACTTCACTCCTCCCCCCCACCCCCACCCCCACCATCCACCCCCCTTTAATATAATGTGACAATAAATAGCAGAGATCCTTTTGTGTGCTTGCCTGTCTTATTTCTGATATTTGTACAAACCTGACAAGAAGGGAAAGAGGGTAGAAGGAAAGTTAAAGCTGTGGGAAGTAGATGGGGTTGCCATTGCTTCTTCACTAAAAGTAAGCATAGGGCTAAGATGTTAGAGTTTCGAGAAGTTCAAACACTGAACCCTAACAGCCTTTTCAGAAGCGAAGTGTTTTCTCCTAATCACCAGCAAGCATTAATCTGAAGGTTGAATAGCCCATTCTGTAATCAGAGTGTCTGCAGAACAGCCAGGTGACAAAATTCGTTTCCAGGGTCCAACTGACATCAGCCTAAAAGTTCGTTGTTGACATAAATAGAAATTTTATAGGTTCCAGGCTATAGAAATGGGGGTGGCATGGTGGGGGGTGGTAGCTTGTTTGTGTGCATATAATCATTACCTTTCTGCCCAGAGAAAATGGTTAAGAGTAAAGTCTGTAGGGAGGGGGACCACTTGCTTCAATTGTACTGGAACTGAGGTATGCTGCTGCTGCTCATGGCTGCCTATTCTCAAGAACAGAGTTAATAATTAAGGGAACAAGATGTTTGCACAAATGGAAAGTTTCCAAGTTTCTCCTGTATTTAAAATCTCCAATATTTTTAAAGCACTATAGATCCCCAGATGGTAATAGTACCATTTACTTTACCAGCCCTAAGAGTCCTTTTCTGATGCATCAGCTCCAGGCATAAAAATCATGCCATTAGAGGCCCCCCCATTTGAGGCCCTTCCGTTAATGCCCCAACATTTTGACGTATGGCTGAACTATCTACAATGCAGCCGTCTCATTAAGGATTACTCCTGGGTGAGAGTAGCATCTAATGGGTTAATGAGGCTGGTCAGTCTTGGCCTGTTAGCAGTTGCTTAAAGCAGCAGGCTGGGGAAAGCTTTGTTGGTTTCCATCCTTCTCTGCTGTGTAAAAAAGGGCAAGGTATATGCTGGAAGCTCATAAAGCCACAATCTATAGTCTGATAGGAAAGTGTCGAGTCCATTCGTGCTCCAGCTCAGCAATCCCTCCGTCACACGTGGTCTAAGAGCAAAGTGCACATATTTATAGGATCTAAAGGATTAGAGCTGGAGAATTTGGGTGGTTAGTCACAGATGATCCTCTTCTATGGAGAATTAAGACTCTTGGATCTGACAATGGTTGTGAATTTCTTGACCAATGCTATTGATGCTTTCAACAATTGTATATAACAGTTTCAAAAAGTTCATGGAGAAATTGAGTGAAAAGAGAGTGGGATTTTTCCACCATTTTTTTTTTTTTTTGCTGCTCCTTCATCTGCCCTTAATTGGCCGCTTTGGATCTGCGGACTCCTTTGGAAACACAGTGTCCAAATTTCTCCTATAGAACACAGTAGATTGACTTCTTACCAAAAAAAAAAAAGAAGAATATTTTCAAAAGTGCAATAAGGTTAACATGAAATGAAAGCCCTTTACATCATGGCCACTCACTGATTTATACCCCTGAAACTTTTCCTTCATGTGGCTTCACTGTGCAAAAGAATTACCTAGCGGCTTTGCTGGAAGATTCTTGAATCCATCTCTGGAGATTCTAAGTCAACAGGTCTGAAATGGGGTCTGGAGTTTGCATTTCTGCACGGTGCCCAAGTGATACTGATGTTGCACAGACCACATTTTGAGCATCACTGATGTAGGCTAGGGGTGCCCTGGCGGCTGGTTATGTGTCGGGCTGCTAACAGCAAGGTCAGCCGTTTGAATCCCCTAGCCCTTGCATGGGAGAAAGGTGAAGCTTTCTGCTCCTATAAAGATCTAGAGCCTTGAAAACCCAAAGGGGAAATTGTACCCTTCCCGACAGGGGCATTGAGTGTGAATCAACTCAGTGTGATGGCTTGTAGAATACTGTTTTCTAAATACTACCTTTTGCTGAAACCCGCCCCCCCCCCATTTTTCCATCACCCCTAACTTGACATGCTGTAGGATTCAGTCCTGGTAGTATCATGGGCTAGCCATTCACACACCAGCTTCTCTGTAGGAGAAAGATAAGACTTTCTGTTCCTGTAAAGATTTACAGCCTTGGAAACCTAAATGGACAATTCCATTATGTCCAAAGGAGAAATTCTACTTTGTGGCTATGAGTTCTCATCAACTTGACAGTGAGTTGGGTTTGGGTTTTAGAAGGCCCACCCCTCCCCCTCTCCTCCCTCTCTTCCTTAGCTATCTCATTCAGTTACATGATACTACATGATACGTATAAACTGCCTTAAAAATAACAAGCCCCAAAGCAGCTCTTCGGCTGGGTATCTATATACTGCTCTACATTTCCTGCTCTCCTTTCAACTTTAAAATGCGATTCTTGCCAATGTTTTCTGGTCCCAGCCAGGGGAGCAATTCTTTACAAAATTATTCGAACTGAACCCAGGTCACCCCTTTGCTCTCTGCTCTTCATGCCCTCTCCAATCCATCAGTAAAACTTGATGGTTCTCCTTTCGAAGTAAATCTGGAATCTGACTATGTCTCGCTACCTTTACTGACCAAATGACCATGCTCTCTTGCCAACTAATCTCCTTGGGTATCTTCTTGTCTCCCATCCCACAGGTCTCACAAAGAAAATAAGAATGATCTTTAAAATTCAAGCCAATGACGTTCACTTCTCTGCTTGAAATCCTATGTAAATTCATGCCTCAGACTTTCATTGGAGGGGCTTCCCTGGCTTCTCCTCTAGGGAAGTATTCTCTCTAACCCGAATCATTCTAGTCATCTAACCCCGTTCACCTGTATTGACTCAGCACTTATCATCCCTATTATCTTATTATTTATGTATTTGGTCATTGTTTGTCTCTCTTCACCATAATGACAAATTTATGAGAGGAGAAACTTTCAGTCTAACTGCTGCGATAACTCCAGTAGCAGAAATAATGCTTTATTACAGGAAAAGCTCAGCAAATATTTAGAACTCTGGAGTGCTGTCAGGTAAGTCTTAGTCTCCCAACCTCAAAGTCAGGGGTTGAAACCCACCAGGTGCTCCTCCAGAGAAAGACAAGGCTGTTTGCTCCCATAAAGGATTCAGGATAGAGGATTCAGGAACCCTCTATCGAGTCACTGAGTCAGAATCTGAACTGATGGCAGTAGGCTTGGTTGGGTGGTTGGATATAATTTAGGAGTTCTTGGTTGAGTGTAAATGACGAGCACATTTGCTACTAATATGAGTCCATCCAGGAGCATCTTTGGGAAAAGAATCTTCTACTTTCCAAAGCTCATTGCCAGACAAGTCTGTGGAGCACAGCATTGCTCCCATGCACGTGGGGTCACTTTGAATAGAACCAACTAGACAGCAAGTGGTTATATGAAGAGGTTGATTAAAATTGTTCTCTCAAAAAAGGATTTATTCATGATTTTTTTCCTTTCCCCAGAAATGATCGGTTATTCTTCCTGGCCTTTAAGACAGAGCCTTTTGGCAATATTTACTTTAAGAGGATTATTTATTAAATACAAGTTATCCAAAATACCAGTAGTGCTAGGTTTCATTTCACACTCCTTATTACATTCTTTAGATTTCTTCATTATGTCCTCTTCTCTGGCACCCATCTTCCCTTGAGCCCGCAGTCCCAAGAAACATTATTTGGGGAAAATGCAGCCTTTCAGAGTGGCCCTAGACTCAGAAAGAATCTACTGAATCTACTTTTCAAGCTGATTGGTCACAGGTGGTCCCAATGTTGTTCAAAGAATGCACATTCTAAAACACTGTGGCAACTGTGTGGAGTAATAGTGCCTATTTGAAAAGCTCCATGCTAATTAAAGGCGCTCAAGAGTTCTCGCACTTGATAAATACGAGAGATGGCAAAAGTCTAGGAGTTAGGTAAAGGAACCAGTATTAAAATAACCTTGGAAAAATCCACTGCAGTACACAGCAGCCATTCATCTCTTACACTGAAAAATTGTATCGGCCCTTCAAATGACTCCTCTCACTAACTTTCCACCCAACTCAATTTAATCTAACTCAATTTAGGCTTAAACACTTATACTCCAGGCTCTGCTGTCTTTGAGCTTTTAAGAGAATTATGACATTGATAGTTGAACCTGTGGACCACATTGCATGTTTTCTAAGCTTATTGGTTGGCTGTAAACTTGCGATGGAAAGCAACTATTAAAAAACCAAATGCATGTGGAGATTAGAGTCCACATTTTGAAATGTCAGTAAATACAGTATTTAGATGACAGATTATAATGACTTGTAAAAGGCAGCCATATGTGTATCAAGCTCTCAGTCTTCCTAATTTTTTTCTGAAAAAAAAATCTCTAATTTTTAGATCTGTAGAAAACTACACCAATGAGAGTTATATTTCAAAAAAAAATTTTTTTGAGGAATGTAGAGTAAAATCAGACCACATATTTCTCTCTTTCAAAGAGAAACCAGGGGAACATTTCCAGCTCATCCACAACTGTCATAGCACAACATTTAAGAAAGAGAAATCAAGGAGAGAACTTTAGAGTCAGCTCCTTCCTCTTTAATGTACTGTTTCACTACCTAACAGTGCCTAAAGGTAGTTTGCCGGTATACTTTCACAAGTGCCACCATTAACAGAATTTTATATGCCTAGGTCGCATTACTTTTATCCCAGAGAATTCTTGCAACATTGTACAAACAACAGACTTGAGGCTACATCCCTGAAAGTCAGCCACTTCTGGGGAGGAGAGGTGGTCCCTGACATCGTCACAGGACAGGCAGAATAGTTTCAAACAAAGAAGAAAGGCGAACAGTGGCCCTTCTGAAAACTGCCGGAGATGTTAAATGTGTTGAGCGAGAGAAATCAAACTCACCAGCATTAGGCTGGTGGAGGATTTTCTCTTGAGAAAGAACCTCTGTTTAAAAGTGATTAAGTACTTAATGGTCATCACAGACCTAGAAATTTTATGGTCCCATATACATAAACTGCAACTCTAAATGCACTGTAATTATATCTCAGGCATAAGCTTTCTTTTGTTCAGATGCCAGTTTGTAAGAGATCTTTACATGAACAAAAGCTCCTGTCTTTACAATAAGCATCTTTCTTTGGGAAAGGCATGCAGTATACTTTTGGGATGCCAAATCACACAATAGAGGAAACCAAATAATTCCAGCGAGGTTTGATGAGCACTCAGTGAATCCTACAACAATTCTAGTCATCTGTCAATCAGGAAGTATCTAATAAAGAACTGTGTGGCATTGCTACTGTCTATTACCTGTGACTGTTCCTTTTGGTTCACTTGAGATTTTAAAAAAATATATAATGAAAGCATTCAGTAATTGTTTGAATTGCTGTCTGCGTTCTGTCATAAATGGTTTATGGATAACCATCAACTGGTTCTGCTCATCAGTCTAACAAGGTTCAATGCACTACTCAGAGCAAAGGATGACTATTCATTTAACAGCTCTTGGCAGGAAAATTTGTTGCATGCCACAACTTTACAAAGAACATTAAAATCAATGACAATTTATAAACCAAAGGCTGGGAATTATGCTTTGGATTCCCATAATTCATCAGAATAAAGCTGTCAGATACCTTTTATTATAAATTAATAGCATGTTGTCTAAGAGCACGGTGGTACAGATGTTTTGCCAGTTCAGTACTGACATCTAGTGGGCACTGAAAATGTTCCCCCTTCTTCGGACTTAATTTCTGGTCTTCCCCCCCACTCCAAAAATGTCTGTTGTTTGCTGCATCAACTATAAAATCTTTGTCACACAAGAAAGTGTATTTGAGTTTGCACTTTATGCATTTGAGTTTGCATTAGCCAACGTGTTGCCCATTCAAACTTTTAGTGGTGGGTAAACATTGGCAATATGTATACCTAATGTGATTTAAAACCCAGGCACTTAACCAGGTCTTCCTTTTAAATTTTGCTTCTATAATAAATTTCAAACTGCTTGGTATTTGTCATAATTGGTGATGTGATTACTTTGAATTCTCTATTATTAGATTAACTATATCAGAGTATCAAATTGCCAACTCCAGTGTTCTTACAAAGAAATGGAAGTACTCATGTAGTTGTAAATAAGCATTCTACTTTGCTTTGACTAAAATTTAGAATTTGACTCTACTATTGTGAAACTTGCCCCAGTTTAAGGTGATTTAACAAGATCTAAGGAGCCCTTGTGGTGCTTGCTTATCAACCAAAAGGTCGGCTGTTCCACTAACCACTTCTTCTTCTGTGAAGACTCTCTCCCAGGAAACCTGACAGGACACATCCATTCTCTTCTATAGGGATTCTAGGAACTGGAATCAACTCAACAGTCATGGGGTTGGGGTTTGGGATTACTGTCCAATGCACTAAGGGCGGAAGAGTAGACTACGTAAACGCATGTCGTGGTTTTTGTTTTCTTCAACAGAGTTTTCAGATTGGTATACACAATAACGTTTTATGGTCATTAAGATATTAAAAACTGAAACCCACCCTAAATGTACTCTGGCATACTCCCAGGTACATCGTCTTGGCAAGGACACTACAGTGGGGTTTGATAGGATGCTTTTATGCCCCAGGAAAGAAACAAATCTGGCGTTGTGTAAGCATTCCAGGATACATGATCTGGTCCCATGCTGAATGAGACTTAACCCCCAGGAGGGGGGGGCAGGGCAAGGGTGAGGGTGCATGGTGGGGGTTAAGGAATATTCTCTTCCTGGTCTTTTGGAAATTAGAGTACCTGAAAATGAAAAAGGAACAATAAAACTCCTATTTATGGCAAACCTACTTTTGTGTCTGCTACGGTGATGCATAAAATATGAAAACTTTACTAGAGGCCATCAAAGTAATTAGTCTAATTTTTTATGCCTTACTGGGGACACAAATACAGGTTCTAGAAGAAGCTTCAAGCAGAACTTTATAGGGGAGAAGGCATTTTAGCGCATATAACGTGATCATCTCTGGAAGACAACAAGAGAAAACCAAAGCCATCCTTTGCCCCTTTCCACTTTGCCAAACAATAAATGATAACAACACTGGAAGAGGAAACTACCGCAAGCATTGTGCAAAGTTTATAAAATCTCCTTTATGCTCCTTTAGAAGCAGTGCATTTCAATTATTTCAGAAGGTCTGTGTGAGTGTCATGAAGATGAATAAATAGAAAACCATATCTTCCCACAACAAAGAGAAATCAACTTCAGGGGTTCTTTGTGTGAAAGTGGGGAATGAACCCGCTTAATGCATAAGCACATGGTTATTTTTTAATAGAATATTTTAAATGTTTTCAAATATTCATGTGTGTCTTGTTAAAGAATATTTAGAATCCTAGTCTCAACCTCCAAATCTATATTCTTAAAATCTTCTTTTTAAAGATGCCTGTTCAAGACTGTAAGATAAAGACAGTATAAGAATAAGGAAAACTGGATAGCGTTTTATCAATTATCACAGCATCTTCCTGGGCAGTTTTCTCATATTATTAAAAGACAGATGAGCTGGCTTCTTTTGTCATTAATAACCAACTGTAGTTCTTATTTTTAAACCTCCTTTTAAAAAATAAATGTTAACTCTCTAATCATTCAAAATGCTATATCCTCATTTATGCTATGGACCTACACAAACTCCCTCTATCTCATGATATTTCAATTGTCCCCATTGTGGAAAAAGCAACTAAAGCAGAAACACTGCTGTCACATCCAGTCCTAAAAGCAAGAGTGAACGGTAATCCACAGAGTCCAGAGTTGGGATCCAGATGGAGACAAAAGACCTCCAAGACTGGGCTCAAAACTCAAAGTCACATTGCCATCAGGTCATCTCGGACTAACTATGACCCCACAGGACAGAGAAGAAGAGCTTCTGTGGGTTTCTGCAATGGTAACTTTTTAGAAAAAAAAAATAGTAGAAAGCCTCATCTTCCTCACAAGGGTCAGCAGGTAGTCTTGAACTGCTGACCTTCTGGTAACCCACAGTGCTTACCAGGGCTCTTTAAACACTTAGCCGTGTATCAAATTGAAAGCTAAATGTTACAGTGGATATTTCAAGTTAATATGTAAATAGGTTAAGTCTGGGTTGGGGTGAGGAATCAATGTGTTGAGGACAAGAATCAAATGGGACCCATATTTTTAGACAATAACATGATATCGATATGTAGGAGACTCCAAGATAAACTATAACTACAGAAAAAAACATCTTTGCCCTTCATATACTTCCTACTGGCCAGATAAGTTCAAAGTCCCCCCAAAAGTGTACCAGGGTAACCAGACACAGGGATGGTGCTCTTACTGTAACTAGAACTGTTATTAAAGTCTCTCCTTCACTTCCATTATTCTAATAGGGTATAATTGAAATCAAATCATTGCACTGTAGATCTAACAAGACCTTGGAAAATACCTTGTCTCACTCCTCTGCCGCAGACAAGGAAGAGAGTCTCAGAGAAGTTAGGAGATGAGAGACTGCGAACACAGTGAGTGCCGTCATGCAACAGGGCAGGAGCTCGTCAGAGACTGTAGGAAGCCTTCAAGTCCTAGGACTCTGGGTAAAGAGGTAAGGCTAGGAATAAAGACTAGGAGAGAGTTAAGCGAACTGAGATGACATGGACTCACAAACCAGGGGTCGCAGAGAGGAAAAGTCCTGCATGTAGGCAGCAGACAGGAGCAAGGACATCTCCAGGTGCCCCAAACCAGAACCAGGTTTTATATCAGAACTCAAGTAGGCAAGTAAGAAAAAAAAAACAAAAAGTAGAACAAAGCAGATGATAGAGAAATAATATATCTACAAAGGGGGAAAGCACATAATCAAAAGTCAGACGCCAGCCCCGTTTTCCACTGCTTGCATGGATCATCTGAAACGAAGATAACGCTAAAGTGGGCTGAGAGGTTTCATATAGTTCTGTGAAGGTGAGATTCAGCAACAGCTCCACTAACATTGCAGGAATGAGCTGGTAACAGGGTACCTGGGTAAGACGATATGCTCGTGGGCATTGGGTAATAAAAGCATCAAGAGAATTGATCTTAATAAGACCTGAGTTAATCTAATGCCTGACAAATATCTGAAGCTTTGAGTTAAGAGGACTTGTGAAGTAGACACATGCACAAATTAAAAGTAGTGTATGCACCCACATACAGAGGAATCTTATGTTCATTCAGTTTTATTATTTCCTCTTCAGCTTTCGGTAATTTTCCCGTTTGCTAATAGTCTTTCCACCACCATTTCCCAGTGCATTTTTAAATTTCTGGGAAAATTCACGTCTTTTATTTATTTTCCAACTTTGTTTATAAAAAGGTCTACCTTAAAATGTCATTTCCTAAAGAGCTAGGATACATATTTATTTAGTAAATATTTGTACTGCTTGTGAGTCAGCTAAGTACTCAGTGTTCTAGTAAGACTTCACGAAGAGACTGTGATGAGTTCAAATCAGTCTGTTTTCCAAATGAGAACTTTTCATCTTAAGGCTTGGGATTTTATCAAACACATAGATAGCATCATAAACAATCTAACAAAAAAAAGTGGAAAATTCTAAAGTGGCTAGTTTAAATGATGAAAAAATAAAATTATGTAGGACTTTTTAACTAAATCACTTCAGGTTAATCCATTATTAACTGGAGAAAGGGAGCTTGGTGGTTTATAAATTAATGTATTTAACCAATGTTTTAGAGTGCATCTACTCCACTGAAGTCCCCCTTTCAATATGCCACGAAGAATTTTATCTTTGAATTTCAAAACAAAAAGCCCCACAATTATTTGGAGAAATGGGTGGAGGTAGGGAGCTGATTGAAAATGCCAACAGCTCTCTGTATATTCCTTTTGATATTTTATCAGGAAGGTTTTATTAGTTACACAAGAAGCATATGTTGATGTTATGTGATAGTCCCAAGCAGAGATATCAATGACTGTAACTGATGAAATAACTAAATATCAACAGTCAAAGGACCTCCAAGATGGTAAAAAAGAACATCACAGAGGGGGGAAAATGAGTTGCGGGCCAACGTGTAAACAAGAATTCGACTCTGTTTATTTCTTCCTTCCTTCAGATATATTAGAGAATTGCTTTGTGCCTTCTACCTCTCATCGTCCAATTTAATATCTTCCTGTTTTTTACAAAGAGTTTATGCAACTCATTGGAATATCTCCAAGAAGAGAAAAGGGGGAAAGAAAGGAACAAAGGAAGAAAGGAATTCACAGAAATACAGGGCTTCTTCCATAATAATGCTCTTGGGGGAAAATGTCCAAGACCTTTTACTCCCATTTCAAATTTCTATTATTCTGAGATGACAAATGTACTTAAAATACTGATTTTGACTCTTTATTCTTCCCCCAAATTACACTGCCAAGAAGCTCTGTGTACACACCCTGCTCCCGCATCACCCTCACAGTCCTGCTCGACCTCAACCTCTGTCAGAACCACCACATCAGTCCATCTCATGGATGGTGCTTCTCTTTTTTACTGATCTTCCACTTTTCCCAGCATGATTGTCTTCTCCAAGGATGGGCCCCTGGCAACTGGCCTTCCTCACTTCTAAGAAGCCTTCTGGCTGGAACTCTTCCAAGACAGATATTTGTTCTTCTGGTAGTCGGGGACATCTTCAATATTTTCCACCGAGACCCTGATTCAAAGGCGTCTTCCATATTCATTCCCCAGCCTTCACAGGGGTATGCAGTGATTGAACATACCGTGAGTTTAGTTAGACACACCTTGGTCCTCCTAGTGACATCTTTGTTTCTTTTTGGGGGGCTGGGGGGAATCACTGCCACTGGTGGGAGTGGGAGGCCCAGCCTTGCTCCTGGAGAGCTGCTGCTGGATTTGAACCGCCAAGCCAATGGGCCGCAGTCCCGCACTCAACCACTACGCCACTGGGGCTTAGTTTCTTTGTTTCTTAACATTTTAAAGAAAACCTTTGTAAAAAAGAAAAGATGTCTAATACAATATGACTCTTACTTTCCAGACTGCAGCCTCCATGGGCCTTGAGGGCGGATCCAAGGAAAACGAAATCCTTGGCAGCTGCAAAATTTCCTCAGAGGAAAACCAGTGCGCATTTCCCTAACGTCTTGTGTTCATTTTTCAAGCCTGACTTGATCTCCTTGGGAGAATGCAAAGTCAATCGAGTTAATTTCTGAAGCTTGAAAAGAATAACTTAATCAAACTCGCAGAGGCCTCTCTTATGGCAAACAGTAGCTTGGTAGTGTTTAAACTGACTTTCCCTCATTGTGAGATGGACCAGAAGGATGAGGAATGTGGGATCGAGCCATGGGGCGCTTGGTATGTGTACGTCAAGCCAAAGACTATGCAAAAAAGAGAGAGTTCATGTCTAGCTCTAGCCTCCACACAGAAACGGCAAAGACCTTTCTGAAAAACAGCAACTCAGAAAGAACCCTATCTCCTCTGCAGACTCTTCAGGTTGCTTTGGACGAGGTCCAAGTTTCAACCTACCTGCTTAAGCATAAATGTGGAATTCCATCCTTGCCCCACACCTCTGTAATGCTCCGGCAATTGGTCTGTACTTGCTTCTCTTCTGTTTAAGGAAATATTTATATTATTTGTTATAAACATGGCCCATAGAGACCTGTGTGCATCTGCATAGTCCATATAAATTTAAATTCTTCAAAATATAAAAACGCCTATGAAGAAAAGATGGATCTTTCGCCAGAAGGTCCCTTGCAGGTTGTTTTTCTAAATTCCGCATTGAACACATTTATTTTTTGTTTGTTTGTTTGTTTGTTTATTTAAATACTTGTTAGTCTTAGGTTTGTACAGAAGTTATACGTCTTGCTCAGGTAAATTAAGTTTGCAAAATTTTGAGTGGAGTTAAAAAATCTCATCATTTATCAGCCAATGTTATTTTCATTCCTCCGATGTAAAGAGGCATACTGTGTACAACAGAACAAGGGCATCCTGCATGGTTTAAAATAAGAAATTTTATTTCCGGGACTGAATCCTTTCACCATATTTATTCAGTAGGTATGCTGATCAAAAATCTGAAAAAACTGGATGATCTAAAGGGAAACAAGGTATCGGGATTAGATAAAGGAAACAACCTTCTTGATAAAAGTCAAGATG
Organism: Nesogale talazaci; assembly: GCA_004026705.1. Taxonomy (NCBI): domain Eukaryota; kingdom Metazoa; phylum Chordata; class Mammalia; order Afrosoricida; family Tenrecidae; genus Nesogale; species Nesogale talazaci. The sequence goes on along the minus strand of PVJH01004067.1, from coordinate 118,713 downwards.
ACTTAAAGCACTCTTTGATAAATATCAGGGATTTCAGTCTTCAGTATGGATTAATATCAATGTTATATTAAGTCATATTATTGACTAATGTACTATTTATAGTAATAATATAAAGATTATATAAAATTCTATACAAAGAAAATTAACATGTCTACAATGGAGCCAATGAGCAACATCAGGCTAAACAGAAAGAAGAGTGAATTTATCAAGATTTCACTGAATTGGATCCACAAAGAATGCTCACGGAAGCTGTAGTCAAGAAATAAAATGGCAATTATAATGGCAGCATCTTCAATACCATATGTTTTGAAATTGTTAAAGAGCAAAGATGTCACTTTGAGGGGTAAGGTGTGTGGAGTAAGGTGTACCCCACTCTAGCTATAGTATCTCAGTCGCTTCATAGTCATCAGAAAGCTGGACCATGAATTGAAGTCTTTGAAGCATGGCGTTCATGAAGCATGGTGACATCGCATGGACTGCCAAAGGAAGAGACCAATCAGACATGGAGGAATTAGAGCCAGAAGATTCCTTCGAAGCAAGGATGGTGAGACTCTTCTCTGTACTGTGGATGTGGATGTTATCAGGAGAGAACAGTTCCTGGAAAAAGACATCAAGCTCTACAAAATAGAAGATCAGCAAAAAGAAATATATAATTGCAAGAAGACTCAAAATGAGATGTCTTGACTCAAACGTAAAACTCCTTATGAGGATGACACAGGACGGGCCGTGTTTTGTTCCATCTCTCGTTCCACCATCCATATGAGTTGTAGCCAGATTCATAGCACTGAACCACAGCAGCCACGTTGCACAATGGGTGTGAATATTCCCAGGCCATCAAGGCAAAGATTTGGCATATCTGTCCTTATATCCCCAATATCATTCCTTAAGGTGTATCCTGTGATGAAACTCAGCATAATCCCTATTCCCAAATTAATTATTTCCCAGTAGCAAAAATAAGTATGGAGTTAACTGTATAAACTCAAAATTAAAATCTTCACTGCCTTTGAGTTAAATCCAACTCACAGGGACTTGATAGGGTAATAGAACTCTGTGGGGTCTGAAGCTGTGAAGTCTTACAAGAATCTTCCATGGAGCAGCCCCTTCCTCTTGACAGTGTGGTAACAAGACAGCTCCATAAGTCCAGATAGTATGGAGCATTCAAACAGTTGGCCTTGACATTAGAAGCCCAACTTATAACCCTCAGACACCAGGATCCTACCATCCAGATGAGGGGAAGTAAATGTTTTTTTTTTTTTCCAAAAGGTGTTCGTGCATACCAATCTGCCTGCTTTATACAGGTAGACAGACTCCAGGCAGCTATATGGCTGCAAGGAGTGAGCCATATATAGGCACTGGCATAAGCAATTCAATGGATGCTAGGCTACTCAGTGATTGAGTTGACACATAAGGGGTAACAAAGTAAAAAATACATTATGATGATTTATAGAAAAAAATATTAACCAGTAACAGATTCCTAAAGAATAAATGTTTGTCCTTTTCTGGATTAGCCACCTTCATTCTATGTCAGTTGGTAAGCAATGTGGTGAATCAAATCAGATGCTACTTCCAGTTATGGCTACACTGCTCTGGGAGTCCTCACTGCTCCCAAATTTCTGCTCTGCCACTACTTGGACCTTGCTGTTGACTAGAAGACATCTATACCATCTCCTGAGTTGCTGATGCTGGACCCCTCTAAGCTTCTGCTTTTCCTCCCCACTATCTGGCCTCATGGGACACCCTTGTCACCATGCTGCCAAGAGAAAGAGGCTTAACAACCCCTATACACGGCACACTAAGGTCCTTCTTGACCTGGACAAGTGTTCTAACTCTTTAGCCATACTAACAAGCCTCCTGCATTCTGCTTCCACCCTGATATAACAAAACGCCTGCAGAGAATTCTCCAGGAGCAAACCTGACATCAGGCAAACCTAGGTCACTGTCCTATCTAGGCAAAAACTCATAGTTTCTTTAGCTCTGCAAGCAAGCCTCCTCACTGAAGGCAGTCAGTTAGTGGACCAGCCAGGTCCATTGTCACTTTCTCTCACTTCAGCATTAGCTTTCTTCCAAGTCTAATGGATTCTGAGCTCACATACCCTGGGTCCTTGATCCACAGCATGAATTCTTCTCCAGATGTCGGTTCTTATGGCAGTGAGATTCCCCTGAACCCCTATGGAATTTGGCTCCTTTAAACCTTGGCAAAACTGGCCTATTCCCTTGGGAGGCAGCAGATACCACATATGCACATTCACTCACCAATTGATGCAATAATTGTCACACCTTATTTACATAGTCCTAACCAAACATTCTGTGGAAGTGGCAGGGTCATAGCTAGAAAAGACAGGTAAAAGTGATCGACGGTGCCACAAAGGTTCATTTACTTGAGGAGGGTGAGTTCTTAGTCTCATTTACTCAGGTCTACCATGGCAGCATAATAGTGGGCATAGACAAGACGGAAGTGAATAAGTGTGGTTTCATTCCTTTAAAATTTTACTTCCCAAACCAGATAAGGACATGATTTAGCCTATAGGCTAAAACTTGCTGGGATGTGTTTTTTGTTAAATTTTCCCATACAAAATGTGTGTTTAACTTATTTTATATTAATATGTTGTGCATGATTTGTATATGTAACCATGGGGGAACACATCCATTGTGTTAAATACATGATGCCTTTTTTATCTTATGTAGCATCCTAATGTAAACTTTAGTGAATTAAAATTTGCATTCCTAATAATAGGAGTTGAATATGTATCATTCCTGTCAAAATGCCCACTATCTGAAAAGACAGACACAGTAAACAACCACTATCATACAATGTCACAAATTTGCTAATAAAGGCATATAGTATTTAGTTAATGGGTAGACCGAATAACAAAAGTGCCTGGAATTGAATTAAATCATAAAAGGTTAAAAGAACAGGAGGCATTTGAGACATTTACCAGCAATACTGGGGGAAGGCATTCCAAGAAAGGAGAACAGCATTTTCAAGGTTGTGTAAGTGAATGATACACACTAGTGTGGGGAACGATGATGGCGTAATGGCTCATAAGTTGGGATGCTAACTCCAAGACCAGCAGTTCAAAACCACCAGCCACTCCATGGGAAAAAGATGAAGCTGTCTACACCTATGAAAATGGACAGTCTCAGCCCTCCATCCTGCAGCATCATTATGAGATGGTCGTGCCACCTTCAGGGGAGGCAGTACAGGAATGACTAGAGATCAATCCAGAAAGGCAGGCTAAAGTCAGACTTAGAAAAATACTTAGGGTATTTGGAAAATATCTGACAGGCACTGAGGAATTGTCCCAGACTTTAGGACCGGGGGGTGGGAGGAGGTGCAGGGTGACATAGCTAAGGGTTTTGTTATCATTCCTGTAGTAGTGTGGAAAACCTTTTGGAAAAAACTGGAGGCAGGGAGAGTGTGCCAACACAAGCTTTGTTCCAAATTTTAAGACTGAAGATTAAAAAAGATTCAAAAGCATACACATCACTGGATTAATGATCACGAACGTTCCTCTAAAACTTGGGAAACCATAGAGCAGCGGTCAGAAATTGAAGGCTGCCCTACCAAATTTAGCCCACAGATGTGTTTTGTTTATCCTACATCTCCCTTTAATATTTTGATTTAGTTGCCAATATTTACATGTCAGGGGATTTTACATGAAAATCAGATTTATTTTCAAATATGCATTTCCTTTTAAAATTTGTAAGATGGAGCATGAGACCTACATCCCCCGCTGGCAACAACCGGCTGTTGTTAACTCAGCCTCTGTTCTCTCTCTCTACAGAGCCTCGAGCTTTTAGATTTGTACCGCCCAGCTACTTCCATTACTTGACTTCTGGTTTATTTCACTCATTTGGAACACCTGTGTAGCCCAAAGGTGTTTGAGGTTTTGACCCTATGTTAAGATCTTGGGTAGTTGAAAACCGGAAACTCAATTTCAAAAACCTCCTCTATGTTATGAGTCTTCAACACTGTCCACTTGATTTTATGTGAACCCCAAGGTTGTTGTAGCTACCTGCTATCGCATTGGGGGATGCTGTGCACAACAGAAGGAAACCCTGCCAGGTCATCACAACGATCCCTACCCCTGAGCACCTCGATGCAGCCAGTGTGTCAGCCCATCTCCTAGAGCGCCTTGCCCTTTGGTCTTTGCCCTTCCACGTCACTGAATATCATGACCTTCTCGCAGAACTGGTCCACAGTGGGTCTTAACTGGTCTTATTGCATCCTTTAATAATCTCAACATTCCAAAGTTTCTCATTGTTTACCCACTCTTCTTGAAGAACTTTAACTCGACAATCCAGGAAAAAAGAAAGCGTGAGCTAAAGAGCCATCAACTAGACGCTGGACCTTCACCTTCAGCCGTTAAGCAGCTTCTTCTAGTAGATACTGTATTCTTGATAAATCGTAGGCCTAACTGGCATTCTCAAGACAAACTGGTCTTTGTATCTGTGTACGCCGTCTTCTCTACAATCCTGTGATCTCTTGGGAAGTATAGAAAAACAATTGTCAGGAATTGGGCAATTCTGAAACTTAGACTTGGTCGTTGCCGGCCATTTTAAACCTCTAGTCAGCAAATCCATGTTGAGATCCTCCCTCTAGTTAGAGATTTAAGATTTTCCATCTGCCAAGTATCAACTAAGATACAAATAAGTAAACTGTGAGTATAAGTCATGTGGAGTTATTTTTAACCTGGAACAATTGTGGTGACCGAATCCTTGATTCAGAGGTACAGTTTTGTAGACCCGGTGTTTGCCAAGAAGCAAGATGTTCCTCCATCACAGTGAGTGATGGATGAAATATTTTCTTCTTGGTTTATATAATTGGTACTAGGAATATGCATAGGCTCACCAGCTTCCACTTCACCCGCTCTCCCCATGGATCAGGATTCTCCATTCCCTCTGAAATCTTCACTCTTGGTGTCTATAGCACAAGCTGAACGTTTGAATCGGCAGGTTCGTGGCGCCCTTATCATGGGGCGGCTGCATTTGCATCATGACTTGTTATGGCAGTTGTATTTATTTCAGTTGTATACATTAATTAAATATGATATAAATAAATTTAATATGAATGTGAAGAGAAAGAGTGGCATTTTCATAAAAAGTAAGTTAAATGTTTGGAAATCCTTTATAAAGGCAAGTTGAAAAGTAATCATCATAACAATATAATTGAGAAGAATCAATTTTAAGAGCTTGTAAGATGGCATAGGCTTTGCCAAAAGGTCTCGTCGATTTCTATGTTGTTTCATGTCATCTTTTGTTATTCTTTCCACTTTAAATACACAGAATATAAACAAACTGCATTTGAGGATTATGAGTGTGGTTCAGAGGAGAAGCACTAAGTAGAACTCTGATCATCAACTCTACACCCAGTGAAGAGTGCTGGCCTTTTATCAGAAGATTGATGAACAAAATGTACATTTATATGTTTTAGTTTAAGATTAAATGTGGAAGGGTTACTTGTATCAATTTTATGCTTTTTTCCATTTATCAATCTGCTGCAAGTCTCTATTTCATCAGATAAGAGAACTTCTATTATATTCATAACGTTAATTTTATTTTAAATAAAAAAATTTTTAAAGTCTCTTTTAGCTGAATTGTCCTTTCAAAGAATATCAATCCCCTTACCCATAATCATCCTTATGAAAGAGATTTATTATGTAAGATATAACAGATATATTATCAGCAGTGCTAAAAAGGTAGTGTTAATAATTTAAGAGCCTTTCCTCTGTAGTTAGGAACTAAGGACAGGTAATCACACCATGGTGCCAAGAGACGAGCTTCAACATCTTAGACCATAGAGAATTAAACAGAGAATGTGAAGTACAGGTTACCAGAGAGGGAAAGGAATACAAGTGGATTTACTGAAAACTTTAGACATTAAGTTTATGAGAGCCCTTTGGCTGGCTCTTCCTGAAATTCAACAGATGCTACATTTTGAGTGGCTATGATGCGGAATCCTACTCAGCACATCCCTTGTTCCATTTCTGGAATCCACCTCCACTGAATTCCCACCTTTTCCTTCAGCTTGCAACTCAGGAAGGAGAGTGCTCCTTTAGAGGGGACTTTGCAACTGTTTCAAAGGTGAAACAAGTTTTCATTTGTTTTTGTTGGGCTTTCTTTAGAAAGTGCCAAGTTGTCACAATAACGAGTCTGGAAGGTTTCTGGAGTGGGTTCTTGGTCTCTCATGAGAAAGAATTCATGCCAAGGTCTGTTTTGTAACTGAGTTTTTCTGAAGGACTGGGCATGTTTCAGGGATTACAAGGTGCACAGTATGTCGGGTAAACGTCATGCTGGGTGGAAGCAGCGCTGGGACTCACAACTGGACAGGCACAACCTCCTGGAGAAGTGCTCCCACACGTGTGGAACTGAAGCCACAGAGAGAGTGTACCTGAGCATGCTTCCTGCTTTTATGTGGCCTGCCCCCTGCTGAGAGGGGTGGAGCTGAAGGTATTTGTTGGCCCCATTGGCTGAGATAAGCCCACCTGGGTGATGTCACAAGCCTAGATCTATTTTGGATAGCACAGATGTACTTCCCACCTGGCTGGGGACTTTGGGTGTGAGTGTGCTCAGTTAGGGGCCCTCACAGGTATCTAATGGTCATCTGTTTTCTTTCCAACCTCCTCTGTGGGGTCCTTTACAAACATGGGAGTGACAGCCCCCTTGTCCATGTAGCTAGTTACCTAATACTGTCTATGTTTAAAAAAAAAAAAAAGTAAAAATCTCTGGCTAGAAATCAAAGTAATGATGGATCTTCACTACTTGGTCTTCAAGGTTAATGGTGGTCAAATCATTGCTCCTCCATGAGCCATTTCCAGATTACTTAGGTTAGAAAGACATTAAATCATTCATTCTCCAGTTCCAGGCACTGTTATATGCACTTAGGTTAATAAGAGAACTATCAAAGCCTACATGAAGGTCCCTGGCCTGAAAGAGTTTATATTCTACTGGAGACCAGATGAGGTGAGTTTGTGCAATGAAAAGACACACACAAAAAATACAAACAGATTAGAGTGCATGTTAGCAGACAAAGGAATACAACATACTGGCATGTACCAGGGAACCAAGAGAAAGGTCTGTGGGGCCGGCTTCAAGCCCAACTATGTGGGGAGGCTTAAAAGAATGCACTTCAGGGGACAGCAATGAGGCTGCTTGGGGAGAGGGGCATGTTAGGTTAGAGTACATGGAAGAAATGAAAAGGGATGGAGAAGGAAAGGACATCCTGGCCCAGCAAGCTCCAAGGACATATTCCTGTTTGGAGCAGACAATGCACAGAGAGGACCATAGGGTTGGCCCTACCATGATACAAAGCATCCCTCACTGAACCATGGCGCTACGGGGGACAGCACTGGAAGCACAGTGTGGGAATAGTGCACAGTCTGTTCCCAGTATGCTTGGGGTGACGCAGAGCGGCAAGGGGAGCAGAGTGATGAACCCCCTGTGAGATTCCAAAAATAGACTTTGGAGACAGAGGATGGCACCCCATTAGACTAGCCTGGAAAACACTCATAAAGGCCAACCGACAGACCTTGGACTATTTATAGGTTTTTCCATTTTTGTCAGTGGCTTTCTTTTTGTTGTTATTGTTTCTTGTTTTGTTGGTCCTGACTTCCTTTGTCATTTTGCATGGCTTTGCTAGTTTTTGCACTTATTAATGTGTCTTCATGTCTATCTAGATAAGATAATCAGGATAAATAATTTGGAGATGAAAAGAATGGAACCAGTGATTCCCAGGGAGAAGAGAGAAAGGGAGGTGGGAGAACCAACCCAGGGATGAAGTGTATTAAGTGTATTAATTAAGGGATTAAGTGTGTTATCAACAGTGCATTAAGATCCATGAAGAGAAGGACATAGGATGCCTAGTAGGGCTCAATCTAGGGCAATATAGCAATGAGGAATCACTAAACCCAAATGAAGATTGAACATGATGGTGGGACAAGAGGACAGTAAAAGGAAATAGAAGAAAGAAAAAAGAGTCATAGGACATTTATAGAAGTCTAAATATAGGCATATTCATATGTAAATATATATAATGAGAGGGGAATAAAACTATGTACTCTTAACTATTTGTTAAGAATCAAAGTTGCAGATAGACATTGGCTTTTGACTCAAGTACTACCTCAACACGAGAAAACTTTGTTCTAATAATCCAGCATTCTGTGATGCTCACCTTCTCAACATGATCCCTGAAAACGAAATGGGTGTGTAAACATGTGGTGAAGAGAGCTGATGGTGCCTGGATATCAAAAGATATAGTGTCTGAGTCATAAAGGCTTAAAGATAAACAAGCAGCCATCTAGCTGAGAAGCAACAAAGCCCACATGGACGAAGCACACCAGCCTGTGTGATCACAAGGTGTCAATGGGATCAGGTGTCAGGCATCTAAGACTCAGAACAAAATCATACCCAATGTGAAGGAGAGGGTATGGAGTGGGGACCCAATGTCCATCTGTAGACAATTGAACATCCCCTCACAGATGGGTCATAGGGAAGAGATGAGCCAGTCAAGGTGGAGTATATCACCAATGAAGCACACAACTTTCCTTTAGTTCTTTGGTGCTTCTGTTCCCCAACTGTCATGACCTCAATTTTACACTACAAATCGGGTTAGACCAGAACACGCACACTGCTACAGATAAGAGTCCACAACACAGGGAATGCAGGATAGATAAAAACCCATCGGGGCCAACAAGGAGAGTAGAGATATCAGGAGCATTGAAAAGGTGGAGTCAGAAAGGGAGCGTCAGTCACAAGGATCAACCTATACCCACATTCTAGGAGAATGAGCAATGAAAAAGTGGGTGAGGGGTGACAGAGGACAATATAAGATATGAAAATAATGATACATAACTTATGAAGAGTTCATGAGGGTGACTTGGTGGGAGATGAAGGGGGAAGAAATGGGAAGCTGATATCAGGGGATCAAGTGGGAAGAGAATACTTTGAAAATGATGCAATGTGCAAATGTGCTTGACACACTGGATGGATTGTGATAAGATATATAAGAGTCCCCAATAAACATATTAAAATAAAAAACAAAAACAGAGAACAAGGCCACTGGCCAACTGTGGAAAAACAGGTGCTAGTTTGAGCTGCAGCTAAAGAAAAATTTTTTTAAGTTACAAGCCAAAATAAGATCTTGAGTGTATCCCAACTAAATTAAGAGAACATCTCATGAATAGACTTGAGACATTGCACACGAGTGATCAATGGACAGACCGATATGTTGTCGAATGGTATCATAAATATTAAACATAAAGAAACAAATACATCATTGAAAGGAGAGGAAAGAAAGACTAGATCAAATGTCTATGTTAGTAGAAGTTCTGAAACTTGCTCTAGAACACAGAAAATTTAAGGCAGAGGATGAAATAAAGGAAATGAACAGAAGATTTCAATGGGTAGCTCAAGAAGACAAAATAGAGCATCATAACGAACTGTGTAAAGAGTCAGAGTTAGAAAAATTAAAAGAGCAGAACACATTAAGCATTTCTCAAATGGAAAGAACTGAAGGAAAAAACTAAGCCAGAGTTATAATATTGAAGAATTCTATGGGCAAAGTATTGAATGATGTGAGCAGCGTCAAGAGAATATGGAAGGAATGTACAAAGTACCCAAAAGATATGGTTGACATTCAACCATTCCAGGGGTGGCAAAGGTTCGAGAACTGAAGGTATCACATGAAGACGTTGAAGCTTCATTGAAAGCATTGGTGAAAAACAAGGCTTCAGGAAGACTGCCAATGGGAATGCTTCACCAACTGGATGCAGTGCTGGAAGTGCTCATTCATTTGCTCCTGGAAACTCGGAAGATAACAACCTGTCCATGCAACTGGAAAAGACCCACATTGATATCTATTCAAAAGAAATGTCATCCAACAGAATGTGGAAATTATCTAGTAATATCAACATCATATGGAAGTTATATTTTTCTGAGGAGAAATAAAAAACAATCACAGCAGGATATTTTCAGCAGAACAATTGCCCCAGAAATTTAAGTCAGATTCACAAGAGGACCTAGCATAAGGGATATCAGTGCTGATGCCAGCCACATCTTGGATGAAAGCAGAGATAAGATACCAGAAAGCTATTTCCTTATGTTTTACTTAATGGCTATTCAAAGATATTAGTTTTATGAATCTTAACAAATTATGGACAACACTGTGAAGAGTGGAATTTTTAGAATTCCTTTTTGTGATAGGATGGGGCCTGAATGCAGACCAAGAAGCAGTCTTGCTAACAGAACCAGGAATAACTGTATGACTTAAAATCAGGAAAGTGCCACAATGCATCTTTCCACCAGTTTTATTCAATTTAAATGATAAGCAAATAATCAAAGTAACTCAGCTATGAGGATCAGACTACAAGCTCCAATGTGGAGTGCACCTAAACTTCAAAAAAGAAAATATCCTCATGATTTTACCAGCAAACAGCTTCATGATAACCAAAGAAAAGACTGAAATTGCCATGGATTTCATTATACTTGAATCCACAGTCACTTCCCATAAGATTAGCTGTCAACAACCACAAGATTTTTTGCATATTGCATTGGGCAAATCTGCTGTAAGAGTACATATGCGTGCAAAAACAGGGTAGTGAATAAGAAAGACTGAAGAAGAACCAATGCTTTTAATTTATGGAGTTGGTGAAGAATAGTAAATATACCAAGGACAGCCAGAGAACAAACAAATCTGTGTCAAAAAAGTACACCTGAAATGTTTTGCCCCACATACTTTGGATGTGATATCAAGAGTGATAACACACTTGGCATGCTTAGCAAAGTAGAGGATCAACAACAAAAAAGGAAGGCCCTCAATGGGATGGATTGACATCATGAAAATAGCATTGAACACAAATATACAAAGGAATGACTATAAGAATGTGTAGGGCTCGGCTGTGTTTTACTCTGATGTACATAGGGTCAATATGAGTAGAACCAACTCTGTGGTACCCAACAATTAATGAACAGGGACAAAGGATATCAAAGGTGTTTCGACTGAATATATGGAAAGACTGAGTGCTCTTTGCCTAAGTTAGGTATGAAGGCAGGTGGTGCAAGTTTGGAGGGGAGAAGATTAGGAATTCAGTTGGGAACATGTTGAGTTTTGCTGTCTACTGAACATTCAAGTGGAAATGTCCAGTAGGTCTAGATTCTGACAGAGGAATATAGTGTTATAAAGATGTCAGTCTTTAGCCTATGGTGATATTCGAAGCTGGGAGGATGGAACTGATATCTACAATTGGAGGAAATCACTAAAAAGAGAAAAAAGAGAGAACAAAAGGCAACAAAGGACTAAACCAAGAGGCACTCCAACACGTTTGTCCCTTGGCCTAATTCTCTTGCTGGACCTTATTTACAAAAACAATGTCAATTCAGCCAATTCATAGCAATCCTATAAGCCCTTACAAGGAAGACTGCCCCTACAGGATTTTGAAAGTGGTAACCATCTGCAAAAGCAGACTGCCACATCTTTCATGGATTTAAATCAAACTGGTCCCTAAGAGATGTACATGCTTTCCTTAAAAGAAAAATAATATTTTTCCTAAGGAAATATTCAACATGTTTACACTATTTCTATTCAATATCATTTAAGGCTCTTACTTATTACTAAATTGATACATATTTATTATAAGAAGCTGATAAGAAATACTGATAAGCAAAAGGTTTCACCCCCTTGAAATAGTTGGCACTAACATTTTTGGTGGGCACCTGTTCTGTATTTTCTCTGAGCATATGTTTTAGACTGAATTTCCTGGAAAAACAAAACCAGTGGGGAACATACACACACTTATAAATGGAGAAGTTTATATCAAGGAACTGGCTCACACAGTTGTAGAAGTAGATAATTCTATCACATTTCGAGTGCATGAGTCAGATGAAGACTAAGAGATGACTCCCAGGATCAGCAGTCAATATGGCAGGCCATCCAAAGAACCTGAGGTTTGTGAGTCTTTTGCAGGATCCAGATGCAGCGAAAAGTGAACAAGCTTTCTGCAGCTTCTATTTATATAGGAATTTGGCCACAGTCCTAAGGGAATCTCTTTTCAACAGGGCTGTGATCAGAATAAGAAGGTTGTACGCCACCCTAATTATACTACTGCTTGGCTGATTAACAGCAGAGTTCCCTCGTGAAGCTGTTTATGTTCTATCAGCTAATATCATGGAGTATTACTAGGTCTCAACTGCTCAACCACTGAGAATCCTGGTCCAGTCAAGTTGACACAAAATGCAAATATTACAGCATATAAAAACAACATAAGTTATCGGTTACTAGAGAACCAAAGATATTAAGCACATTTGGAAGCCATCCTTCACTAATATGCCATTAGCATCCTTCATTATTATTTGTAATGCATACAACACATATTTGGGGATTACAACTCAATCCATGAAGATTTAGAAATTAATTTTATGGAAATAATGAAGAGTGTTTATAAGAGTTTGGTAGCATTATTTGTAGAAGTGAAACACTGAAACCATTCAAATTAACCACAGAAATAGAAAACCAGATAAGGAATATTCTACTGTGGAACATTAGGCAACTTTCAAATATGATTTTATATTATATTATAAATAGGTATGATGGATGTGGATGGCATGTTGCTAAAGGAAGGTTAAAAACATGCTTAAAACTCCAGTACCACAATTGAAATGCATCTATTCACACTTCTAATAACTGATACCTTTCATATGTATTTGTGTGCTGTAATACTTCGGCTTTGTGTCAACTTGCCTAGACCAAGATTCTCAGTAGTCTGAATATTATGTGATAAGGTAAAACAGCAATTACCTCTTCATGTCATCACTCCCATGATGTGATCTGATGTGCTCGGTTAATGAGCTGTAAGGAAATGAAGAGGGTGGGCAACACTCTTACTCAGGTCACAGCTCTGATCTAATGAGAGGGGAGTTTCCCATGCATGGAGGGAGAAGCAAGCTGAGAAGAGCTCTCAGGACCACCAAGAAAGAGCCTGCAGTTGCTCCTGTGCACCCTGTGCAAGACAGCAGGAAACTTCTCACGGTCCTGCACGGTCCTCACAATTCTTCCTGTTCCTGCTCATCGTGGTAGCCACTATGCAGTCCGACTCATTGAGCATCTTCCTATTTTTTGCTGCGCCTTTAACTGATAATATGTCCAAACTATGTAGAACAAAGTCTTTGTCATCTTGTCCTCCAAGAAGCACTCTGGCCTTACTTCTTCTGAAACAGATGTTTTTTGTCCTTGTCGTAGTCCATGATACTTTTAATATTCTTCTCCAGCACCATAATGGAAATGCATCTATTCTTTTTCAGTGTTCCCTATTCAATATCCAACATGCATGTGAGGCAACAGAAAAGTCCTTGGCTTGGGTCAGGATCTCAAAGTAACCTTTGCGCCCAGGGCCTCTGCACTGTGAACCTCCTAGCTCCAGGGGAACATTGGTGGCAGGACACATCTCCAAGGAAGACTGGGACCACAGATGTTGAACGGAAACAAGGACCTTCCTCTAAGGGACCACACAGAAAGAAAGCCTTGCCCTAGTGCCACTGTGCTGAACTCAGAATACATTTTTGTTTGTTAAAGTCACTCACTTGTGGTATTTCTGTGATAGCAGCACTAGATACACATGGCATACGATGTATATTTTAAAAAGTATGCTTTCAATGTGTGTGTATATATGTGTGTGTGTGTGTGTGTATATATATATATATATATATGTTTTGGGGGCATCACTGCCCTCTGGTGGTGGGAGTAGGAGGCCCAACCTTTGCTCCTGTGGATCTGCTGCTGGAATTGCACCTCCATCCCAGTGAGCCGCAGTCCCGTGCACAACCACTACACCACTGGGGCTCAGCCTTTCAATGTCTACTTTTTAACAGCACAATCAATGAAATTTTGCCAAGTATTTTAAATCTACTTTGAAAAATGTGTACTCATTTATATTTTCTTCATCAGAAGAGTGATCTTTTCTCGTTCCTTTTTAATATCAATCTATGCCATATCCACAAGCAAAACATACATTTTTATTTTAATCTCATATCTCGGAGAGTCAGAGGGGGCAGTTTTCATTGTTTTTCAGTTGTCTGTCCCTATCTTTTGTTTCACGTTGGTTTTCCTATGTTGGTGACTTGCTTTCTAGATTTGTGCATCTATTCAACAAAGGAATTAAAAATTGGGGTACAGCCATGGAAGAATTCATTCTCTTCCTTAGCCTTCATGTTGAATCATTCACTGAATCCTTAGGTGCTTTCTGGAAATTTCTCTTACACCCCTCTTTTCTCTTCATTCTCACTGCCAATTTCCTGTTCCAAGTCCTTATATTCTCTAAATTACTAATAATTTTCCTGATTTTCCTTTTTGCCTCCAGTCTCTTTCTCTTCCAGTGCCTTCTGCACCCTAACATCAGAGAAAGCTTTCTAAAACACAAATCAGACAGCATCAAGTTCTCTAACAAGTCCCAACCATCTATAAAGTTGATTGCACACATCAATCAGATGTTGTTGTTTCTTAAGTAGGCATCTCCCAATTATTTTATTAATAAACTTCATCAACACCTTGATTAATAACCTGTATCCAAATATATATATATACTTTAAATTAAATCTCAAGAAGAAAGATAATGTTTATAAATTGTTAATGCCAATAATTGTACATGTCCATTTGAGATGATGAATGTATGGTTTGTTATAATGTGTGTTCGACCCCCAATAAAATGATTTATTTAATAAAAATAAATAGCTAATGATAGTGGTGCACCTTCATTGTCTGTGAATTGTAGCATTTTTAGACTAACTTTTCTGAAATCTAAGGAGCTCTCATAATAGTGTTGGGTCAGCATCAGACAGATAACAAGATCGATGGTTCAAATCCACAATAGCTTCATGGGAGAAAACAGAGTTTATTTGCTCCCATAAGGAGCCATGGTGGCATGGTGGTTAAAATTGAACTATGAACTACAAGGTCAGCAGTCTGAAAATGGGAGAAAGATGGACTTTCTACTTACATAAAGTGACAGTCTCAAATACCAAAAGAGGCAGTTCTCCACTGAAAGGTCACCATGAGTCAGAATTGGCTTCTTGATAGCGATTTATCTGCTTCCATGATGTTTCACAACATCAAAAACTTAAGAGTCATAATGCTACTAAGGTTTCATTTCCTGCACACATAAGTTTATTCCTAATAAGACATATTTAAACATGTCTCTACCATCAGTAGATGACTGCACACAAGTTCTCTCAGCTCTCACAAGTGTAACGCACTCGTCTCATTTTCATTAGGGTGCCTTCAAAAGAAGGTCTGATCAACACAGGAGTGTTTGAGGGGTTCTGTTCAACAAGCTAAATTCGTGACAGAGAGGTCAGCTCAGGCTATGACAACTATTGGTGGACTTCAATAGATTAATTGTGATGGGTTTTCTCAAAGGACTCGGGATAGTCATGGCACATATTATGTAGAAGCTTTAAGAAAATTTAAAATTACATTGATAAGAAAAAGGACACAAAGATTATGCTGAAGTTCCCCGCTCTGCACCATTCCCATCCCCACCACCACAATAATGCACTTTCAAGGGTAGCCTCGGCTGTCTATGAGAATTTCATGGAGAAATGTACCCCATCCATCCTGATCTTGTCCCTTCAAACTTTCTTGTTTCCAAACACAAAGAATATTTAAAAGGACTATAGTTTGAATCTGAACTGCTGTGTGACATGATGTACATGGAAGAGTGCAGAAATTCTCCGGGGAAGAGGTAGTTCTGTAGACAGGAAATCAAGAAACTATAGCTTCATAGAGTGATATTGTTATCTAATAAACATTTCTATAATTTTGTTAAGATACTTTCAACTTACCCTTTTGTGTATATTTTGAAAACAAAGGAAAGGTAAGGAGCTAATGACTGATTATAGATGCATTCCACTTCAATTTGAAATCCGTTGAAATGTAAATATTCACCACTGAACTAGAACGTTGAGAGTGACCACCTTCTTAAGTGGCACCAATTCAGAGGAGCAAAGCCACGATAGTTCTATCATACGTGATTGTGTTCATGAACGTACTTTCCTGAGTACAACTTGTTTACACATTGATCTTTTGCATCCTGGGAATACCAATGGCTTTCTCATTTTTGCATCCGACAGGAGGAGCTCCAGAACCCACAGAAAAAAAGGAACTTTTCCTTTTACATGGCAAGCTTTTTTTAAATGTATGGCTATGAAATAAAAAATGCTGCCAATTCAACTGTCCAAAACTCACTACTATTGAGCACCTAGTGATTTGAAACTGCTGACCTTGCAGTTAGCAACCCAACACAGAACTACTATGCCACCAGGGATCCTTAATTGAACTATAGAACAACAGGACTTTTTAAAAACCATGTTATCAGGAGTTGATACAATTCTTATCACAATCCACCATCCATCCACTATATCAAGCACATCTGTACAATTGTTGCCATCATCATTCTCAATACATTTGATCCCTTGGTATCAGCTCCTCACTTTTCCCCTTCCTTCCCCACCCTCCCTCCCTCCCTCACAAACCTGTGATAACTTATAATTTTTTTCATGTCTTATACCAAGTGATGTCTCCCTTTACTCACTTTTTTGTTGTCCATCCCCCCAGGGAGGGGGTTATATGTATATCATTGTAATCGGTTTCCCCATTCTCTGCTATCTTCCCCTTACCTTCCTGGTATCGCTACTCTCATTATTGATCCTGAAGGGCTTATTTGCTTCTGGTTCCTATCTGTACCAGTGTACATCATCTGGTCTAACTGTATTTGTAAGATAGGATTCGGATAATGATCATTGGGAGAGGAAGCATTTAAGAACTAGGGGAGAGTTACATGTTTCATCATTGCTATAATACACCTTAACTGGCTCATCTCCTCCCTGTAGCCCTTCTGTAAGAGGATGTTCAGTTGCCTACAGATGGGCTTTGGGTATCCACTCTGCACTCCCCCTCATTCACAATGATATGATTTTTTTGTCCTTTGATATCTGATCCTATCGACACTTCGGCAATGGCTGATGTGTTTCTTTCATGTGATTTTGTTGCTTCTCAGCTTGATTGCCACTTGTTTTCTTCAAGTCTTTAAAACTCTTGATTTTTTTTATATATTTTTGATGTTATATTTTTTGATAGCCAGGATGCTATATTTTTGATAGCATCTTCAGTTTTCTATTTTGCACTGATTGAAAGTACTCATTTATATACTTAGAGAGGAAAATATTAAAAGAACAATTAGAAAAATCCTAAAACAGGAGAATTTATTACCCTTTGGTATCATGTTCGGATTTAGCAAAATCGATGTCCATATTTTTCTACACAGTTCTGTACTTCAGTCCAAGATGAACATTAGTGATTTTCAATATACTTCTAATTCTCCAGATTTCCTACTTCTTTCTGCCACAATTATTGATTTCCTCTCTGTAAATCTGGAAGGCATTTTATATACTTCCAGATAGCAAGTTTTCTTTTTGTTTCCAAGTAATATTGTGTGCTTTTTTTTCTCAAACAGGCCAGCAAATTTCTTTAAGAGGGATCATAGTTGAACTACCTTTATAATCTCATTTGACAAAAAAAATCAATAAATAGAAGCTGCTCAACAAATGCTTGTTGAAGGTTAATTTGCCGCTCACTCATTCATTCATCCATTGTAGTAGAAAAGGGGAACATGAGGTCCCTGAAAAGGTCAAGTGAATTCAGTGTATTCAATGACAATCATCAACGGGCCCTAGAGGACAAAGTAGAACAGTACCTCTGGATTTCTGAAATTTTAGCTCTTTATGGAAGCAGACAGACTTGTCTTTCTCTCAAGGAAAGTTTAACGGAGTAGAGTTTAGCAGATCAACCTGTGATTAGCAACTCAATGTACAGCCCACCATGCCAGAAAACCAAAAGCAAACTCACTGCCAAGGAATAGAAGCCCACTCATAGTGACTCTTGTCTCCAGGGTGGACAAGAAATAAACATGTTTGCTGAAGAGACTGTAATTCTTTATGGAGTGGAAAGTCTCCAGATAGTGACCAGGGGGTTCGAATTGCTGACCTTTCAGTTATCAACCTAAGGCATAACCAGTATATCACCAGCACCCCCCTCTCCCCTGTACCACAAGGATTCCATAAATCAATTTATCATTTTCCTAGAAGTCAGAAAGCCTCTGCTCTTTCATAGCCTTAGACTGTTAATCATAGGAATCTCAATTCCAAGGATGTATGAATGAGAAATAGAATTGCCTCCGTATCTTGCTGAGTTCAAAAACTCAATTCAACACCCACTTATCAAAAACTACTCTCTCAGCACAAACTAGGGTCAATTGTAAAGAGCCACTTTTCTGCAAAAGAGACATTTTGCATCTATTAAACATTTAAACAATGATTTACATGAATATATTGAAATTAATCCAGTTCTCATCTCCTAACACTTTGCATCTCTTTTTATTATCAGCTGTGCTTCTCAGTTTTTCATCTCATAGGCCAACCTTGCTCCTTCAACCTTAACACAGGACAGCCTTTTTGCTTGAAGTTTCCTTGGCCTAAGACACTCATCCCCAAATTGTCACATAATTCCTAATTCCTTCTGGGAGTATTTTGTTTGTTCATTTGTTTGTTTATATTTAAAAGCATGCCCTCTAGTTTAATTTCCAATGTACTAATCATAAAAATGGGTGCCTATGTGATTCCATTGATTGTCTGCCCAATTAGTGTATGAATTCAATAAGGAGAGACACTTTTGTTGTGCTTCCTGCCATATTCTTAGTACTCAATGAAATAGATGCTCAACAAATAAGCAAGGGCATTTTCTGAACAAATAAGCAAGCATGTGTTTGTTTGTTAAACATCAAAATGGAACAGTACTTCAAACCAGTTATTTGTGTGTTAGATTTTGAAAAGAATCTAAAGAAAATATACCTGATCATCCCACTGGTTGGCTGAATTTATTATTTCCAAGATGAATATTCCAGAATTCTGGCAGTTTTTCCCCTACTGGTTAGTAGCATCATCACCATTAAGCTCCATGAAAGCTGAAGATTATTAAAGCAGAAGAATTTTAATGAATTAATACTTGGTACATAGGTCTATAATTTGTTTCCAGAAGATCATTACTTTAATTGTGTGCAAATATACTGAGAGAGCAGAGATGGGTATTTACTTTAATCAACCCATCTTAAACAATTTTGCAGTTTTTTCAAAGTGATAAGTTTAAAATACATTTAATAAAATGCTAGCTCAGTTCAAATGAGCACTTGAAAGGGACTGACTGCCAAATATGATTTGTTTGACATATCTTCCTGATATCTGAAGTTGACATCAAGTTTCTGGTTAAAAGACAGACTAAGACACAATAGAGGGCAGTGAGTTTCAAATCAGAATAACCAGGTTCCTGCCCTTATTCTCCAAGCTGCATATCCTCAGGCAAGTCACCTAACAGTCTTTTGACATGGCATAGATTTGGGTTGCTATAGGAATCAAAAACTTTTGAAATGATATCAACATATTGATAATGATTTTTCCTGTCAATTGATGACTTGGAAACCAAATGATCATAACATATGTCATCTAATAGAAGAGAACATTCCTTCTCTCACATGAATATGAGATGACTGAAAATATCATGCCTTGGACCAGGTCCATCTTAGGTCTCAGGACTTTGCTTTTAGACACTTTAAGATCTTTTGCAGCAGACTTGACCATGCATTACACCACTTAGTTTTGGGGTAGCTGTTTATTGTGGACCCCCCAAAAAGCAAGTCCTCAACAACTTCAATCTGCTCTCCATTCTCCATGATGTTTCCTATTGATCCATTCGTGAGAATTTTTGTTTTCATTGAGGTAGAACCCAAACAGAAGGCTATAGCCTGTACCCTCTATCAGTAAGTACTTCCTACAGCAAACAAGTTCATGCCATCTGCATATTGCAGGGTGTTCATGAACCTTTCACCAATACTGATGTCATAATCTTCTTCATATAGTCTAGCTTCTTGGATTATTTGCTTAGCATAGAAACTGAATATGTGAGTGAAAAGACATAACCCTTGCACACATCTTTCCTGATTTTGAACTATGCATGTCTCTTGCTTCATTCAAACAACCGCATTTTAGTCTATATGCAAGTTCCTTATGACCACAATGAAAAGTTCTGAAATTCCCATTTTTCTCAGTGTTCACCCTAATTTTTTATTATACACACAGTCAAATGCCTTTTCTTAGTACACAAAACACAAGTAAAGATTTCTCTTCCCTGCTCCATCAAGATCTATCTGGCATCAGCAAGGTACAGTGTCCTCTTTGGATTTTGGTTTGAATTTTCTGCCAGCTCCCTGCTACTACTGTTTTTTAATTATCATCAACAGAATTTTACTTGCAGGTGACATTCATGATCCAACTAAAGCTCACTGCTATAGAGTCAATTCCAGCTCATAGTGCCCAATATGTTTCAGTTTACCCACCTACTCGACACAATGATCTTCAACTTCTCCTTTGCGTTGCTGACCTTAAATTATTAAAAATCTTAGTGGAATTCAACAGCCTCTCAGCCACTCATTCTCAAAGCTCACAGTTTCTTCACTGCAAAGGCTACAGGCTATCCTAATTCTTTCTTCTAGACTGCCAATATATAGATACCAACAATGACACTGGATACGGTGTCAACATCATTATTGCTGCTGAACAAAAACTAATTCTGTGATCTATTGTCTCAATGCAGAGAAATCTTTTTCTTGAAAGAAGGTCTGTACTGAATTATAGGTATAAAAATGGATGCAGTTAGGAAAAATAATACAGGTATAAAAAAGGTTTTTCTGTATTTGACTCAAAATTTATATACTGCTATGTTCAACTTTACTAATAGGAAGGAAAGCTGTGGAAGTAGCTAACCTCTACTATGGACCATTTTATGGTCCAGGTCCATAGTAACGGCTCTAGCCCAGGTGGTACAGTCCCATAAGCCTTAGACCACTAACCTGCGAGCTTGCGCTCAGGAGACAGATGAGATGATCTGCCCCTCCAAAGATTTACGACCTTGGAAAGGCCTCTGCGACTCAGAATCAACTCGGTGGAGGTTGGTAGAAGATGTGAATTTCCATACGACTACAAGTCAGGTGTTAATAATCACTCAATACGATAGTTTTGAAAAGTCAGGCTGAGTAGGTCCCTTAGAAGATGAGTCTTAAATATCCATGAATCATAAGTACTCGAAATGGCATGCCATAAAAAAGAAGTGCTGCATAGTTGTGAAGAGTGTTTCTTCTTGACAATAAAGTTCCAGGAACATTTCTTCCATAATCTTTTCACATGTACATTATTTTGTAAAGTTTTCAATTTGTTTAACATGAAAGATGGTCACTTACTTCAGCAGCACCTATCTGGATCTTTTTATCATAGGTAATAGCTTTCACTGAGTATCAGCAGGATTCTTGGAATTTATGTCATAGACCAAGCTGTATCTAAATTTGCTTATTACAAGTATTATTTGACACATCTTTATATCTTACAACAGTGTTGGATTTAAAGATTGTTTTAATCTCAGAATTTTGCCATGATATTCTGTACAAAAAATATTATTATATTTGTTTCATCTAAGTGTAGCATCGAAGACACTTCTCTATCTTTAAAATGAAAAAAAGCAGTTCCAAAGATCCTAAGACATATGTTTTAAATTAAATTCATGCTGGTGTCTTGGTATTTTATTTTAACATGTGCCCTACGCCCTCCCCACTACTAATATCACCTCATCACATAGGCTTCATGTTGAGTGTCCTCCCATATTACCCCCACTTCTTGACAATTTGCCAAAAGCTCACAGACTTCAGAATTGACAAAACACACTGTGAAAAATGTCTTAACAATGTGCAAAGTTTTTCATGTATTTTATTGAAATATGTGCATATTACTTACAATATTGCTTAATAAGACATAAAACTGGAAAGTGTTCAAGAGTTAAAGCCCAGGCTGCTGTCATCATCTTCATTCTTGTGAACTCAAATTGCTTTTGCTAAGTGGAAGGGGGGAGTTAAATTAAATTTGGGGTTCATATAAATATATCTCCTGGAGACTTGGAATTACAAAAGAAAACTTTAAAGTTAACCCAGACCACAGATCCAATTGTCCAACACCTCAGGATGAGTCGAAGACTACCCACTGAAACTGGGATTCATCTGCTACCAGAAATCCTCTCTTTTTAAATAGTTTTATTTGCATATACTTCACATAGCATACAATTTAATCACTCAATAATATTAAGAAGAGTTGTGTGATCACCACCACCACAACCATTTTTAAAGTAATTTCATCTTGTACCCTTTGTGGTTAACTCCCTGTTCCCCCTGATACTTCCCCTGCCATGTCCCTCATTAATTATTAATCCAGTTGCTCTCTATAAAATTTCCTATCCTGGATTTTACATACAGGAAAGCACACAAAACACAAACTGAAAGAAAACAAAACAAAGACAACAATAATGAATAGATAAGCCAAAGAAAAACCTCTCAATTGAAAACAAAGCAGAAAATATTAAAAAACCAAAACAAATTTTAAATGGGTCAAAGTGGATATTAAATAATAAGATACTACCTTTAAAACTAATTATCACTACCATAATTGACTTTATAATGTTCTCTGTCTGATAGTAAGGCTATTCACATCTCTGGACTATTTTCAGAGGGGATTCACTAGAGCAGCTGGGGGTCAACTCACCCTTTCACAGGGTTTGCCCAATTCTTAACAGTAGCAAAATTACAGTTATGAAGTAGCAACGAAAATATTTTTATGGTTGGGGGTGTCACCACAAGATGAGGAACTGTATGAAAGGGTCTTGGTATTAGGAAGGTTGAGAAACATTGAATTAAGGTTCAATCTGTGTATTGTTGGTTTTTGGATGTCATCTATTGCTTCCTGAAAGTGGGGTGTTCACAGTATATACTTTGATACCATCACCTTCTTCGGATTAGGATTTCATTATAATCCTTGAATCACACAGGACAGTATGCTTCTATCATGTGGACTTAGTTGATGTCTCACTTAGATGGCTGCTTATATTAGGGCAAGTCTTAAGATCCCTGATATCATTCTTCCCAAATGCCAGGCACCATCTGACTTCCTTGCTACAATGTGCTATAGCAATTATACCTTCAGTAATCTGTCCATGAGGGAAAGTATAAAGTAGGCTCATTGTTTTAGTCTGAGTAGATTAGAGAAACAAATTAATAGACACATATATGTCTATAAGAAAGAGGTTTATATACCAGAGTAACTGCACATTAAGGAAACATTCCAACTCAGTCTGGCCCAAGACCATAAGTCCAATATTAGCCCATATGTCCAATGCCAGCTTATAAAGTCTTCTTCAGATTCACGAAACATGTGGAATGACACCAGGGCAATCACAGGCCAGTGGGTATAGAGTCTTGTATGTCCAGTGGCAATAGAAGCACCTCAGCACAGACAGTGATCTCCCGTGGCTCCTCCAGTTTCCAGGTCTCAGGGCCTATCAGCATGCTATGTGTCTTGTCAGTGGAGCATTTTCAAGGGACTGAGTGGTAAGTCTCTGACATTCAAGGGGGAAGTACTGTGATATTTCCCAGAATTCTCAGGAGAAATCCATGCCCACACAAAAGTCTCATTGGCTATCTCCAGATCGAGAGGGGTGACCCTACACTCCCAATCCTGAAATTGACACAAGAATACATAACTGCCACAGTCATGTCATAAGAATTAATTATTCTTAGATTGGTGTTAGAATTAAGTGTGGTCCAAAATCCACTCATATAGCTATCTATGGCTTATATATTTCACAAGTACATTTTAGAGATGTATTTATCATTTATGATAGAGAACATTCTCAATTATCCTCCTGGGTGATAATGCAATTCTATGGATAGTATCATTATTGAGTCCATGATATAAAATCTAAGACACTTGAAAAAAGGAAATTATACAAGGATAGGGGGACTTCAGACAGCAATATATGAATTGTTGACTTGCACAGATAAAACTCTCAAAAGACTGAACACTATCAAAAGATAATAATGAGTAGCAATAGAGCAAAATTTTCAATATCATTCATTCACAAAGACAGAAACATGCCTGCCAGACTAATGCATGTCAGGAAAAAAAAATCAAGGTCGGCATTAAAAAGTGATTACTCATTGGGTACCCTGCAAGCAAGATTTCCTAACCGAAGTCTAACAACTGCCAATTTCATGATCTTTGAATAGTAGTTATTTGCTTCTTCTCACTCTAGGGCACTTCAGACTTAAATCCAAGGGAGTATGTGGTTTCTTTAAATCTGCCATGAGTGAGTGTGAGGTACAGCCCAGATCCATAGCAAATCCTTCAGATATGACTTTTGAAGAATGTTGTGTGCCTTGAAAAAAAGAAGTCTAAAGTTCCAGTGGTCTACAGCACATGGCCAAGGTCACCAAGTATCTAGGTAGAAACTAGATACTAGTTCTACCATGTCCAATTGGAAACAGTCCAAGCATGTCCAATTGGAAACAGAATGCCACGGATATTCTCTTCTTGGGTTCTCTATAAGTATTGTTAAGTACCTTTTCCCTCTGGGAGATTTCTCCTCCCCATTTACCCACAGATAGAAGCCTTCTTAGAAAACAAACATGGCCCCTTCCCCACATTTTGACATGAATTTCCAGTAAGCAACACTTGTCTGTTGACTCAGGCAGGGTGACCTTAGCACAATTTTGTATGGCAGCAGCTGAATACTCTACTCCCTTGCCTCCTATCTTGAAAACCTGACATGAGGTTTCCTCTGTTGAAGTAGTTTTTAAGATGTACATCTAAATGGGGTTATATATGGTTCATGGGCACTAGCCAGACTATCACATTGCTTGGGAGGCCTGAGGGTGTAAGTATGAATTCATATTGGTGTTTATCCCTAGATTTGTGGACTCATACAATATCTGTCACTCAGCATATTGGTCTCCAGGTCCATCCATATCATGAGATGTTTCATGGTTTCTTCATGGTTTTTTAGGGAGATACAGTATTTCCTTGTGTGTATGTATCATAGTTCCTTTATCCATTCTTCTACTAATGGGCATTTGTGCTATTTTCAGCTTTTCACTGTTGTGAACTTTGCTGCAATAAACATAGGAAAGCATGCTTCTATTTGTTTTGTCTCTCATTTCTTTGGTTTATTACTGGGTCCTATGGTATTTCTATTCCCAATTGTTTTATTTTAATTTATTTTAATGGTTTTATTGGCATATAGTTTACATACACAGTTTGATAGTTCAGTAATATTTAGAAGAGTTGTACAATGATCACCACAGTCAAAAGTAGAACATTTTCTTTTTTCTTGTATTTATGGTTATTAGCTCCCAATTTGCCCCCAGCCCCCCCTACCATACCCAGAAAAAAAAAACATTAGTCCAGCTATTATGTCTATAGATTTACCTATCATGAATTTCAAACACAGAAAAATATACAACAATAACACATTAAATCAGAGAGAAACTTCAATTAAAAAGAAAGCAGAAAATTCTAAAACCTGGAACACATTTACAATTAGTCAAAGGGAGATCCAGATATGGTATTACATTTTAACCTAACTACATCTGCAATAATACACTTTCCAATGCACTCTGCAGGATAGCAAGCCTATTAGCATCCCTGGTCTATGTTTAGAGGGTATTCATTGGAGGCTTAATCCACAGATACTTCCCTTAATTGTCTTTTTAACTGAAACAACTTTAAAAAGGGTCAAAAGTGAGATTAAATGATAAGAATTTATGTTTTAACCTAACTACATCTGCCATAATCGTACAGCCATTTCACTTTCTACAATGGTTGTACATATTTACAAGTCGACCAACAGTGTATGAGTTCCAATGTCTCCACAACTTCCCCAACATTTGTTGTTCTCCGTTTTGTTTTTCTTGTAATCAGGTTATCATTGTGGGCCTAAGGGGGCAGATACCTCTTCATTGTTGTGATTTGCATCCTGGATGGCTAGTGCTCGTGAGAATTTCCTCATATGTTTGGAAGTCATTCAAGTTCTGACCAAAGTGAATTGTCTATTCATTCCCTTTGCTTTCCTTTTGATTGGATTTTTTTTTCTTATTGAGGTATTGCTGAATTCTATAGATCTTAGTAATCAGTCTGCTGTTCATTGTGTCATTGCTATAAAATATTTCCCAATCACTTGTTTTATTCTTTTGATGAAATCTTTTGATATGCTTAAGTATTTTATTTTTAATAGGTCCCAGTCATCTATTTTGTCTTCTATTGTGATTGCTTCCTTTGTGACACTTGGTAATCAGTATATGCCCTGCAATAGCTTTTAACTTTGTCCCAATTTACTCACTAGTGCTCTTTTTATCTCTGGAGTTTACATTTAAGTCTCACTAACTCATCTTGAATTTGATTCGGGGCATAGGGTAAGTTATGGGTCCTGTTGCATTATTCTGCAGTTGGAGATCAATTTCTTTAGCACCATTTGTTTAAAAAAAAAAAAAAAACCTTTCCCATTTACGGTTTTTGGGTCTTTTGTCAAAAATCAGTTGCCTATAGGTGGATTATTTCATTTCTAAGTTTTCTCTCATGTTCATTTGTCTGTGTATCTATCATTGTATCAAACTCCTACTTTGTTCTTTTTTTTAGATGTTCTTTGCTTCTCCGGGGCCTTTTCCTTTTTCTATGAAGACAATAGTTATTTTTTTTTCCATTTCGTTAAAGAATAAGGTTGGGATTTGGATAGGAATTATATTGCTTTTGTGGATTGGTTTAGACGGCATTGGCATTTTCACAATATTAAATCTTCCTATCCATGAACACAGGATATTCTTTCATTGGTGTAGATAACTTTTAATTTCTTGTGATAACATTCTGTAGTACAGGCATTTTGTATTCTTGGTTGAGTTTATACTTTAAGTCACAAATCCCTGAAATATGAGAATTGGGTTTCAAGGTACATTATGCATGATTCTTACACTGAATTATATTTGTTCAGTCTTCCAATCTTATTAATAGCATCATTGTTACCATTAACAACAAAGTTGTTAATTGATAGGGATCTAGATTTTGGCTTTCTTGTGATATCCAATTTCTCATGACAAAGAACAAAAATAATAACTATAAATCTAATATCTGAGTGGAATCTTTTAGTTCTTAAGTTTAGCATGCCTTTATGTGATAGAGAATATTGGAAAGTTTTGTTTTTCCTCATGCCACTACAAAAAGATAAAATTCAAATAATTATCAAATGTCTTTTTTTTACTCAACACCCTGAGATAATCTTTCTCTCCACAAAATTATTTTCTCTAAATAATCCAGTCACTTCTAGTATGTTAGGGCACCCAGGTTAGAGATGGGCTGTCCCTTACATAACTTTGCCTAACTCATCATAGTAATGCTTGCTTTAAAGGGAAAAATAGCTAGACATTTTCCTTGGCAGTTATCTTGACATGACCATGTCACATAACTGCCTGAAATTCTCATTCCTTGGTCTTATACCAGACTTAGATCCAGGATATATCCAAAAGATTATAGCCTTCTCTTTTAGACTAGACTTATTTCTGAATCCTGCTTTGGTGAGCTATTAGAAATTTATTTGAAATTTTCTTATCACTATTTCCTCCTTGGTACAATGAGGTTAATCTTTCTTCACTTATCATGTCATGGTAGATTTAACACAGAATAGTCAGTCATTCAACAGTCCGTCTGTCAGTATGTCATACTACAGGATTCTATATGTGATAGTGATGGTGAAAGCAGTGTCACTGGAATTTAAATACTAATAGAGTCACCCATACAGAACAG
This sequence comes from Nesogale talazaci, assembly GCA_004026705.1. Classification (NCBI taxonomy): domain Eukaryota; kingdom Metazoa; phylum Chordata; class Mammalia; order Afrosoricida; family Tenrecidae; genus Nesogale; species Nesogale talazaci. The sequence continues at coordinate 90,957 of PVJH01004067.1, read as the reverse complement.
ATGTCAGCAGACTTCCTCACTAATAAGACATTATGGCTCTGGCAAGCTGGCAGATCAGTCAGAAATAATATAGAGAATCTTGGTGACACAGATATGGAAATCCATAAGAAACAGATATAGGTCATAAACTGGAAACCCAGAAATTCAGAGGAAAGGTTAGAGAAGTGGGTTGAGTACTGACCAAGAAAAGCTGAACAAAAATTGCCAGAGAAGAAAGGGAATAGTCAGTTGAATTGACCTGGCATCATCAAAATCAAATCTCTTCCTCAGAACCAGGACAAGCACCAACACTGGTGACTGACAACAAGAAAGATGGGATGGTCTCTTGTTCTCCATGCCTTCCTTGTGCCTAAAAAGTTGTTAGCTATCAACCTCATCCACCTAGCATCCAGTCCCCATTGTCCCACACAAACATACACAGCACCTGCTCTATCTGAAGTAGAGCTGTATCCTTGTCACTTGGCTTCTGAGTCACTATTTCCACCACTGAAGGCATGTGACCTCAACCCCATCAGATCACAGAGAATACAGGGTCAAACATGTCACCTGTCACTGGTGAGATTGAAAGTGTAAGAACATCTTCTAAACAACAACCTTAACCCTAGTTGCCCTGTGAGCCTAAAAGAATTCCTTTCTGGACATAAGCATGCTGATCTCATTCACCAACTTACTGCATTCAACCTATTTCTGAACCCTGATCCCAAGTAGGAAAACAGGGGAAAAGACAAGATTTCTATCACATAAATAAAACTTTCCCCTCTACTTTGTGAGATCTTTGACTAAAAGAGAGGGCCAGATGAGGTGATCTAGCCTACCACAGTTTTCTCCTTTCTGTATTTATTACATGCACTTGGAGGCAGAGAGTGAGTGGCTAAGATCTTATTAGCACACAAAAATCAATTAAATATAAATTCAATCATACCAAAATGTCTCATCAGAGACAACAGAAAATATCAGTCCACACAAGCAAACAAGATAAAGCAACTCAAATGATTAACCAATATTCAAATCCAGAAAACCTTTCTCATTCAGAAATGTCACTGAAAATACCTAAGAAGAATTTAAAATAATGACTGAGTTTACAGAATAAGAAGAAACAACACAAGACACAGAAAAAGAATTTTTGGAATGTAAATTCCATAACATGAAAGTCAAGAAGCTTTGATTTCAAGAAGTTCAATAGACCAAACCAGGAGAGACCCCTCCCCGCCTCCAAAAGAAAATCACCACAACATATTATGGTCAAACTTTCTAAAAGAAAAGGAGGGAGGGGGAAAATCCTGAGAGCAGCTCAGCAGAAAAGGGAAAGTTGCCAAAAATGAAGAACTGAATTAGGATATTGAAGCACAGAAATTGAAGCAATATATAAAATCAACAACAGTAAACAACAATCTTCGATAAATTGAATATTTATCTTGGATAAATACATGACAACACCACACAAAAGTCAACCCCGATATATAAATGACCAGAGTAAAGCAAACATACAAGACTGAAAATCAGGAACCAACCAGATCACTTTGTAATAAAGACAATTGCAAAATAAGTAGAGTAAATGTGTAATTACAGAATTTTCATGCAAAGAGAAAGTCAAGTAATTTTCAAAATAGAAAACCCTGTTTTAACATATGGGAAGGAAATGGTAAATTACAGAGTAACTGCAAAGAAAATGAATAAACCTCATCAACAAAAGGGAGGAAAATCATAATGATTTACCAAACATTAAAACAACAACAATGAAGAAAATGACAAGAAATTCCATGGACAAAATTAACTCAGTACAAAAATATTATGTAGCATAAAGCTACTAACACCATGCATGTGCGCACACAAAGAACAAAATGACAACAACAAATTCAGACCCATAACCAATTCAACAGCATATAAATAGATTAAATGTATGAATCAAGAGGCTGAGGGTAATACAGTGAATAAGAAAACAGGACTCATCAGTATTCTGCAAAAAGAGACAGATCAGAGACAAAAGACAACACTAAACTGAAAATGAAAGGATGGGGAAATATATCAAGCTAGCAGCAGTCAACAGCAAGTAAGAGTGGCAATATTTTCTGATAAAAGAGTGAAATTGAACATAAAAACATACACATGTATTGTATAATGATTAAAGGGTCAATTGAAAAATAGACATAACAATATTAATTATCTATGCATCCAATCAAAGAACCCAAAGTATATTCATCAAACTCTTATTAAAAAGTTAAGGAAAACTTTACAATACTAAAAAGAGGCTTTAATACATTACCCTCATTGAAAGATGAATAATTAGAAAGAAACTCAACAGAGACACAGAAAAACCAAATAGCACAATCAACCAGTTTGATTTCATAAACATATGCAGAACACCCCAGTCAACCAGAGCACAGGATACATTCTTTTGCAGTGAACATAAAATATTTTCTATCTTAGTTCATTTGTTAGACCATAAAGCTTATATCAATAAATTTCAAAACATCAAGATATTACAAAGCATCGTTTCAGATCAAAATGCTACAAAATTAGAAACAAGCAATAAGAAGATCAAAAGAAAAAAAATAAAATACATAGAAATTGAATAGCACCTACTTTTAAAATTACTGGGAGGACAAAATTTTTAATTAAATCCCTTGAATCAAATGAGAATGAAAACACAAAATATAAAAAACTTTTGGATACAGAAAAATGTGGAGCTTAGGAAGCAATTTTTTAAGGAGGAAATTTATAGCAATAAAAACACACATAAAAATAAAGAAAAATCAAAAATCTTAACCTAACATCACTAAACTGAAACCTTAAATCTTACATCACCAACAATTGAAACAAGAGCAGCAAAATAAGTATATAGATACCAGAAAAGTGGGGGGGGGGAGTGATTACAGTAGGAAGAAATTAAAACAGAAACCCAATAAACAATAGAAAGAATTGGTTCTTTGAAAGATTTAATAAAAGTGACAAATCACTGGAAACTGAATAAGGGAAATTATCTCTCACATCACAGCCTCAACAGCTATTAAATAGCCACAGTAATTAAAATACTTTGGCATTGGTACAATTATAGATACATGGACCAGTGGAACTAAATAGAGAACCTAGAAATAAATTCATCCATCAATAGGCATCTGATCTGAACAGAAAACACTAAATGGGAAATAAATAGTCCCTTCAACAATGGTGCTTGCAAAATTGAATTTCCATATGGAAAAAATAAAACACAACTTATGAGTTACACCATGAAAAAAACTCAATATGTATCAAAAGCCTAAATGCTAATTGTAAATCCTAGAACAAGAAAGATCATCAATGAGAAAAGAAGGTATAGGTACAATATAAAATATAATAAAGGAAATACATGAAAAACAATGAGATCAATGATTTGGACCTACTAAAAATAAAACATATGCATCAAAAGATTTCATCAAAAGAGTATATTTTCTCCATAGTGGGGAAAAAAAATCTTTAACAATGGCATAATAGATGAGGGGTTGATCTTTTAAATCTATTTTTAAAAATTGCAAGACATCGATAAGAAAAAGTATAATTCACTTTAAAAATGTGTTAAGATATGAGCAGGCAGTTCATCAAAGACAACATCCAAACAACCAGAAAATATATGAAGATATACTTTATCACTAGCCATTAGAAAAATTTTGAAAGCCCAGTAGCCAAAATCAAAGTGACCATAAGACACAGCATTACACTGTCAATAGCAGACAGGTTTTAAAACAACAAAGCAGAAAAAAGCTCTGGAGAGACTGTGGAGAGATTGAAACCTTCATACCACTGGTGGAATTGTAAAGATGTACAACCACTGTGAGAAGAAATACAATGCTATCTCAAAAACAGGGAATAGAAGTCCACCCCCACCCCAATGCTCCCACCTCCATATGACTCAAAATTTCTCTGCTGGCTGTATATCCTAAAGAAGTAAGAGTCATAAGACAAACAGACATAAGCCCAACCATGTTCATTACACCATTGTTCATAATAGCAAGAAGATAGGAAAAGTCGAAATTTCTGTGAGTAGCAGAATGAATAAAGAAACTTTAGTACATACACACAATAAAACACAAAGCATTGCTTAAGAAATAATGGCCAAACCACAAAGCCCTCATGAAATGGATGACTCAAAGGAGTATTTTATATTGAGTGAAGTTAGGCAATAGCAAAAGGATAAATACTATATGAGGCTACTATTGTAAGGAGGAAAAAAAACAGATAAAAATTTTCATGCCATAAGGAATAGACTTTGGAATTTACCAAAGAAGGAGAGGAGAGGAAGGAGGATGAAGTAGTGTGCTTTATGATTGGTGGGTCAAACATTCGATGTAGGCATTGATGGTGATCCTGCAGAGAGAGGAAATCAAGAAACTAGCGAGGGCTGGGCTGGCAATTTAGATGGTGGAATGCAGAGTCTGGGGTTTGCAATGTAGACCCCCACCTCTGTTACAATGCAGAACCCACAAACTAATAAAAGAAGCCCCCCAAAGTAAAAGCAAATTAGCAAAGAAGTAAAACTCTCTCTCTTGATAACATAATCCTGTACCCTAGAAAATATCCTAGAAAATCCCAAACACTCAATACGAAAATTATTGGAACTAATTAAAATTTTCAGCAGCATGAAAGAATACCATATCAATATACAAAAATCAGTTGGATCCCTTTATATTAATAATGAAAGCCCCAAAGAATAAATCAGAAAATTAATGCTATTTATAGTAACCACTCAATAATTGAATATTTAGGAATAAATCTAATGAGAAAAATGGAAAAGCCTATACAAAAAAATGACAAAACACTACATAGAAAAAAGAGAGAGCATTGCATACATACAAAAATATATGAAAGTGCACAGTTTGGCAGGCTTTACATTGGTAAAAGATCAATACTAAAATGATCTACATCTACAATGCAGTCCTGATGCAGATCCAACATCCTTCTCTAAAGAGTTGGAAAAACAGCTTACCAAATTTATATGGAAAGGAAAAAGCGCTGACTCACAGTGACCCTGTAGGAAAGGGTAGCTCTATGAGGTTCCAAGACTGCAGCTCTCTTCAGAAGATTGCCTCATCTTGCTCAGTGGAAGCAACCAATGGCTTCAAAGTGCTCTGGCCTCGTGGTTTGAAGCCCAATGTGTAACCCATTATGCCATCATTGCTCCTTTTGGAAAGGAAAGAAATGGTAAATAAGCAAAACACTCCCCCAAAAAAGTGCTATCAAAGACTTCTTACTTCCTGATCTCAAAAGCTGCTGTACAGCCACAGGAGTTAAAACAGCCTGAAACTCATACAACAATAGATACAGAGATCAAGTCCACAGGATCAAGGGCCCTGGAGTAAATCCTTCACTCGCAGAGCAGACAGCTGATCTTTGACAAGGTTGACAAGGGGCTCAAATTAATGAAATGGAGAAGAGATAGTCTCTTTAACAATTGGTGCTGGCAAAATTGGATATCCATTTGCAGAAGAATTAAAGAGGTCACATAATAAAAAAACAAACTCAAGGTGGATCAAATACCTAAATGTAAAAGGTAGAACTGCAAAGAATGTCCATGAAAAGCTAGGTGCTGAAAATTTACAAACAACAGAAGATAGAATAGATATCTGGGACTTCTTGAAAATTAGACACATTAAAGTGACCAGATTTTAAGTGGTACATCTTTACCCGGGGTGGGGGCAGGAGGGTTCTTGATTAAAAATTGGGTCTATATGAGCAACAAAAATTTTCATAGAACTTAAAAATAATATTGTAATATATTTATTTTAATTTTAAAATGCTGTGGGATATTGTTAAATTGTTAAAAAGTGGGATGTCTGATCACCTTACTTAAATGCATCCAAAAAGTTAATCAATGGAGTATTAAAAAAGAACCCACAAACTGGCAGCAGGGGTGAGAGTGGGGCAGGTAAAATAAGCAATGATATATAAGACAAGGAACTAATCTTTAAGATTTGTAAAAAAAAAAAAAAACTTCAACACTTCCGCAAAATAAAACAACTTAAAAATGGGAAAATGAAATAAAGAGACAATGCACCAAAGAAGCTATCTAGGGAACCAACAAACATATGAAGACTCAAGTTTATTAGTCATTCAAGATATGCAACTCAAAACAACCATGAGATAGCACTTTACCCGTGCACTAATAGAGAATAATAATAATAATAAATGCTAGTTAAAGTGAAGAGAGACAGGCCCTTCATACACTGCTGGTGAAATTGTAGGACAGTACAACCACTGTGGACATCAGTCTGATGCTTCCTTAAAAAGTTGAGAAACAATGAAATATGCAACTTTCCTCTCGTTCTCAAATACTTCCTCCCACCCACTATCATGACCCCAATTCTACCACACAAATCCAGCTAGACCAGGGGATGTACAGTGAAGTTGGAAATGTGGAGAATTTAGGATAGATGATCCCTTAGGCCTAGTAGTAGGAGTGGTGATACCAGGAGGGTGGAAGGATGGTGGAATAGAAAAGGGGAACCAAGTTCAGGGATCTACATGGAGCCTCCTCTCTGGGCCACGGACAGTGGGGTAATGAGTGAAAGGACGCATTGGACAGTGTACAATATTAAAAAATAATAACAATTTGTAAATTACTAAGGGTTCATGGAGGGGGGTAGGGAAAGGAAGTATGGGGAGCTGATACTGGAGGCCTAGATGGGGGGAGGAGGTTTTGAGAGTGATGACAGCAGTAAATTTGCAAATGTGCCCTGCATACAACTGATGCATGTATGGATCATGATGGGAGTTGTATGAGCCCCCAATAAAATGATTCATTACAAAAAAGGGGGAGGGGGAAGGAGGAGCTTATACCAAGGGCTCAAGTAGAAAACATTATGAAATGAATATGGCAATATGTGTACAAATATGCTTGAGACAAATGATGTATTGTATGCTATAAGAGCTGTAGGAGCCCCCAATAAAATAATTGAAAAAAAAGTTGGGAAAATAAGTACCTTCTGACCCAACAAGCCTTCCACTTGATAAATGTCCCAGAGAAAGGAAATAGAGGCCATGAATAGATACATGCACACCATGTTCACCACAACACTGTTCACAATGGCCAAAAGATGGAGACAACCTAAAATGTCTACCAATAGAAGAATGGATAAATAAACTTTGGTACATATACCCAGCCGAATGCTATAAATCTGAGACACACTTGGAGGAACCTGGAGGACATTATGCTGAGTGAAATTAGTCAAACAAAAAGGACAAATATTGTAAATCCAGTATTGTAAAATGTCCTGAAGACGGTTCACACTAAAGAAACACTCCTTAAAAGTTCCCAGAAGTGGGAGTGAGAAGGAGGAAGGGGGAGTCATGGGCTAAAGAGTAGACACAGGTTCATTTCTGTAAGTGGGAAGGAAATAAGAGGGAAATAAGTGTAAGAGGGAAAGAAGGAAGATTGGCAAGTGAAAAAGACGTAGGCAAGGAAAGACACTGGCAGGTTTGCAAAAGTTAAAGCCAAGTGAGGCAAATGCTGTTATACCCACCATCATGCAGTCGTGATGATCTATGAGTGGAGGCCTGGATAGATTTGTTGAGGGGAAGCTGTCTATTCCCTGGGCAAGTAGGCCAGGACCATCACCTCCCACTATTGAGGCCATGTCCCATGGAAAGGTTCCCCCTGGGTCAGGCAAGGCCTCTTGGGAAGGTACTGACAACTCAACCCAAAGAACCTATGCCCTGCATGGTTGGACCTTTGCCTCAAATAAAATAGACATCTCCCTTCTCCTTCTCTGGGAAACTTCTGAAACCCAACGTTCTATAGAAGATCAGCTCTACTCCTTGTTGCTGGATTCATTCTCCCCTTGAGGTTTGGATACAATTACTTGGGCAGTTTTGCCTGTATAAATAAGCACACTGCAGTTTGGGGGCAGTCTTCTCCCTCGTCGGGGGAAAAGGCTCCATCTGGTCTCAGCTTTCTATATCATGTCTTTTCTGCATCCGCCACTGTCCTCACTCTGGTGTTAGAAAAGCTGCGCAGGTCGAGGCTCCACAAGGAACAGGTGTAGGAGGGAGAGTAGGAGTATATACCCATAAAAATATAGAGACGTGACAAAGGACATTTGTCAAATAATTTGCTGCAAATATATCCATAAATTTAGTGGAACACACAAAGGAGAAGTTATGAAAACGTCTTAGATTAGAACAGTGGTTCTCAATCTGTGGGTTGAGACCCCTTGGAAGGCCGATCCACCCTTCACAAAGGTAAGGCAATTCATAACAGCAGCAACATTTTCTTTATGAAAATAATTTGATGGTTGTGGAGTCACCACAACATTGAACTGGATTAAAGGATCATGGCATCAGGAAGGTTGAGAACCGTTGTCTTAGACATATCCAAATAGCATTGTGTCCAGGAACATCCCAAAGTGGACATATCACCCCTTGGGGGTCATTAGAAAGATCCTGGGAGGGGTGGAGTGGGGCTACAAAAGCAGATACCTACATTCTATTTTGGATTATAGGCTATAGTACAGACAGTATTCATTTTCAGGGGGGTGCTGAGTAATTATTTTTCTGAACATGGGACAGTTGGCTAAATAAGTTTGGGAACCTATGTTCTATGTAATGACTAGAGTCTTGATAGCTTCTCAGAAGCCATCTAAGGGACAAGTGGTCTTTCCTGGAACCAAAGGAAAGGAGAATGATGGAAATTGAAAGAAAGATGGAAACAACTATTCCATAGACTAAGAGGCCATGCACAAAACAGTCTCCCCAACCCTGAGACCAGAACAACTAATGGTGCCTAACACCCACTCCCCAATATTTTAAGATAGATCAATGAGAAGATCCTGAATCCAGGAAGAGAAAAATGTAGAACAAAATCCCAAATCATAGAGGAGCTCAGATTTACTGGTCAAATAGAGATGTCTGGAAGCTGAAGACTAAGACTTACTCAGGTCTGGAGCTGAACTCAGGGCTATGTGAGGACAGTGAACTATTTAAGATAAAGTGACCAGATTTTAAGTGGGACAGCACTGACCCGGGGGTGGTGGTTCTTGATTAAAAATTTGGCCTATAGGGAGCAACCAAAATTGTCATAGAATGCAAAAATAGTATTGTAATATATTTATTTTAATTTTAAAACACCATGGGATGTTGTTAAATTGCTAAAAAGTGGGATGTCTGGTCACTTTAATTTAAAAGCAAAAAGGCAGCATGTGCCCAAAAATAACATGCAAAGGGTTAGGAGGGTAGAAGGAATTAACCCTTAAAACACAATGAGAAAGAGTGAGGGTTGAGGGTAGATTGAGGATGTTGCCATGGATAAGCTGGGGAAAAATGTATATGAATTAGTAAATAGAAAACTGATGACATGTTCTGTAAACCTTCACCAATTTCACAATAAAAAATTGCAAGTAAAAAGAAAGGTTAGGGGAAAAAGTATGGCGAGTTACTTGCAAAACATAGTTAATGAAAACTTCACATATCCCAACAGAATGTTGTCTTGAGTCAATGCGTGAAGATGGTCAGTAACAGCAAGGACTCAATCTATATTAGTGTCTGGGCCAATTTAATGCACGGTACTAAGTGGATTGAAGTTCCCTGCTAATACGCAAATATTGCCTGGGAAGTAGTTTAATAGATTCAGTGGACACCTAATAGAATCAGAGAGAGAGGGTAGGAGCTAGCATGCCAGAAAGCAAAGATAGAAGGTTTAGAAAGGCATGTTTGTGGAACCAAGCATTCTGGTTAACAGAGGGAACACGAGGTTCACTCAAACCTTACAGCAAGTCCCATCAACTGTTGACAGAACAATTCAAAAACAAAAGAAAACAGAGACTTAAAAGGGCTAAGAAGGCCTCACTAAGCCTTTGTAAATCCATGCACAGACTGGAGAAAGAAATTTAATCTCATAAGTACACAACATTTTTCAATATTTAATTCAAGTAAAAATATTTTGCATGTCCCACTCAAACTATAAAGATATAAAAGTTTGGAAATTCCAGTCAAAGTTTTAATTCTGCAGACAACAAAGTTCTGCTAGGTATCACTGGGATGAACTCTGTCTCCTTGAATAATTTTCAAGGAAGTTTCTTATATGATTTTCTATGAAATAAATATCATTTCTCTATTTAAAAAAAAGAAAGAAAAATCTCTTTAAAGAGCCCAGTAACCACAGGATCAAGGAGCTTAATCTTTATGATGTAAAACCTAAGAATAAAGAACTGAAAGTAAAATTGAGAGGTAAACAGTTTAATGACCAAATTTAAGCATTTATTTTGACAAGTTGTGCCTTTTTAATAAATGTGCTTGACATTCAAAGGCATGCCATGATGGAAAATTTTGTGGTTGGTGTTTTTCAGGCAGTGCCTTTTGATGTAAAATCAAGGACCTGAAATAATAACTTAAATACCCTTAAAAACTTGAGTGGATATTCATTTTGGTATTCTTTTCTAAAATAAAAAGGGAAAATGAGAATTAATGAGATGAAATTGACTAGATTGGGAATTTACTCATGGTTTAATCCCTACCTGAGATTTAAAGAGTTTTTGTAACCTTGCTCCATTGATTCAACTTGTTTGGTGATTTTACCAAATCCTGTGACATTACCAAATTTCTCTGAGTTACCAAATAAGTACTATATAAATCTAAAAATATTCTTAGAAACTTAGAGTATTTTGCTGGAATAATAGTGATAAAATTATTTTAGAGTTTTCACTGGCATGACCACTTTGATTTGAATATTTACTTATGCATTAAAGTTTTCTGATCAAATATTGTAAAGATACTTATAAAGAAATATATAGAACTCTAAGGCCTTCTAAGTTAACTGAAAGCAATTTTTTACCATAATATTTAATAGCCCTCATTTCTTTTTCAGGAATTATACTGCCATAGAGCATTCTTGTGATGTTTCATCCACTAAAGTAAAAACTTATGGCAGTTTAATTCCCCAAATAAAAAGGGCTGCTGTAAACATAACTGAGCTACCAGGAAGCAGATGGTTTTAATTATCTACATAAAAAGCTATTTATATTGGGAATTTGAAAAAACAATCTAGAAACAATACTCATTGAAGAAGCATACATTTTAATTAATTTGAGCTTTAAGAGGGAATAAAGAGTGATTATTAAGTGATACCTAAAGCCAAATTGACATTAAAGGCTAGCTCTGGAAAACTTGAGTGCCTCTGTGGCAAGCCTTAAAGAATTGCAATTGCATATGTAATTGTATATTTGATCTCTTTCAAATGAATTGGGAGGAAGAGGATTAGTGGAAATCAGCTCACGCCCGCTTGCACAATAATACCCTGTGTTTAAGCCAGGAAGTGAAAAGTACATCATACATACTATATAAAACATCCCAAATTTCAGATCCAGGGACATTCAGTGTGACTTCAAAAGAAAGAGTAAATTATACTGGATGATTTTCCTTCTTACTTCCCTCATTTTTTCCCCTTCATTTAGCTAAGAGAAGGCATAACATGGTGGTAAATAAAGATTACTCCCTGACTGCTACCACACACTGCAATCAAGTCTATTGTGACTCACAGTCACCCTACACGTGGTTTCTGATGCTGGAAATCTTTAAGAGGTGCCTGGTGGGTTGGAACTGCTGACCTTGCAATTAGCAACCCAACACATAAATCAATACTGCACCAGAGATAACCTGATTACCGGATTTAGAATTAAAAATGCACGATATTCCATTGTGGTTGAATTTCAGGTAATTTTTTAGGATAAGTGTATACGGTGCAGTATTTGGAACATAGTTATACTAAAAAATTATGTAGAATTGATCTGAAATTTCAATGCAACTAGTTGTCTTGACCTAAATCTGGCACTCTCATTCAAATCCTGTCTCAATAATTGCTAGCTGTTTGAATATGGGTCCATCATGCACTGCACTGTGTCTGCGTTTCTTCATTGGTTCAATGAGAGCAATACCCAAGCCATCGACTAGGTTCCATCCAGTTCATCGCAAACCTCTATAGCATTTCCAAAGGAGCAGACAGCTTTATCACTCTCCCATGGATTGACTGGTGGATTTGAACCAGTGAATCTATGGATTGCACTCCAAATCTTCATCTTAATCCAAGTACCCAATTTGTAAGTTTATTTCATAACTAAATGAGTTAGTATCTGCAGTGCACTATGAATTGAACCTCACCAAAAAATGAGTGTTAAATATATTTTGGCTTTTTCTCTTTGAGTGTTTTATTGTGTTTTGGAGTGTGTGCTTCTTTGTGTGCTAAATAAATATCATTACTGTTTATGGTTTGAGTAAATTAATATCATTCCTGACTGGAAAAATATTAAGCCAAAAAAGACATCCATAGAGCATGTGTGATAACGTCTTTTGCCTTACTAGTCCTAAAAATACCCGTGTTAATGTGTGTTCACTGCAGGCACTTGGATCTCAACTCTTTCTCCATTACCACGTTCCTTTTTTTCTTCTATCCTCCTCCCAGTTCCTCACATCTTTGATCACCCACTGGCTCTCGCAAAAGTCACTTCCGATAGTGCCCTCTCTAAAACACTTTAGGGAAATCACCACCAGCAGCCCAAGCATTTTGGTATTACATAGTCTGTCACAAATGGAATAAGATGATATATGTATGAACTCTCAATTAATCATATATATCTTTAAATCTGATCAAGGGACGGATTTTGGGCTCACACTAAATCCTAGCTTCAACTTAACAACAATTCGTTCTTGCATCATGGGCCTGCTTAATACGCACCCTCGGGAAGAGCAGAAAAGAGATACAGGGGCTTTAGTGAAATGTGGTGAAGAAATTAGATGGTTCCCGGCTATCAGAAAAAATAACGTCTGGGGTCTTAAAGGCTTGACTTTGAACAAGTAGCCTTCTAAGTGAGATGTCAAATAAATCCACATGGAAGAAGCACACGATCATCAATCACTGAAAGACTGCAATTCATATAATCCAAAGTCAAAGAAAGGAATATCAAAGCCCAAAGTGCGAGAAGCCGGTTTGCATAAAGGATGTCAGAAGAGCCCCAAATCCACTTGTGAGAACTACAGAGGGAGTAAACCTTCAGTGAACTCCCTCTGTTCACGTTTGAGGGATGGGAGGAAAGGGTTACTAAATAGAGGTCATTGAAGAGATGAATATAGAAGATCAAAGGCATAACTGTGACTTTAACATTTAAAACATTGTCAGTTGATTCCCCCGTCTGATGTGTGCTGGACCTGATATAGTTTTCAACATCATCTGTATTTTTGGTTTGTGTTGTTTTGTTTTTGTTTGTTCATATTAGGGTGTATCTCAGCGGTAGAAAAAAAAGCTTTTTTAATGAAGAAGATAGAAACCTTAGCATGTGTAGTTAACCATTTCCTTTGGAGATTACTATAATATATCCCAGTGGGGATTACAGAAGCTTGTGCATCATATCAAAAATATATATTTACCTTTCAAGGTGTATACATTTTAAGTATTTTACTGTGAGTATTTAAAATATACAAGCAGTTACAGGAATTATACATACCAGAGATATTAGTAGTATACCATATACTATTTATATATACTAATAGTGTTAATGTTATTAATTAATTGTTATTAATGCCTATATATACATAATAGGTACTAATGCTCCTTTTCTATGCCCTAATAAAAATCCTTAACAATATGATTCAAATTTTTAATAAATATTCCAGAAGAGTTAAAAAAAATTATGTGATCTGATTTTTCCTCTTTTTATTGGAGGCTCATACAAGTCATATCATAATCCATACATGCATCCATGTGTCAAGCACATTTGTTGCCATTATCATTTTTAAAATATTTTATTTCTACTTAAGCCCTTGGTATCAGCTTCTCATTTTCCCCTCCCTCTTCCACCCTTCCTCCCTCATGAAGCCTTAATAATTTATAAATTATTATTATGCTTTCATGTCTTACATGGAGGGATGTCTCCTTTCACCCACTTTTCTGTTGTCCATCCCCCAAGGAGGAGGTTATATGTAGATATTTGTGATCCACTCCCTCTCTCTCCCCCACCTTCCTTTCACGCCCTCGTATTGCTACTCTTGCTGTTAGTCCTGAGGGGTTTATCTGTCCTGGACTCCCCGTGTTTCCAGCTCTTCTCTGTACCAGTGAACATGCTCTGGTCCAGCCGGATTTGTGAGGGAGAATTGGGATCAAGATAGTGTGGGCGGGAAGCCTTAAAGAACTAGAGGAAAGCTGCATGTTTCCTCAGTTCTATCCTGCACAGTTACTGGCTCATTTCTTCCTTGTGACCCTGCTTTAAAGGGGTGTCCATGGTCTACAGATGGGCTTTGGTTCTCCACACTGCACGCCCCTGCATTCATGATCCAATTAAACATCTACAACAGGGAAAATCTATAAATAGAAAGTGTATTTTGATTGCTTAGGGCTGATGGAAGGGAAGAGAAGACAGAGGATGCTAGCTAAAGGGCTCAGAATTTCATTATAGGTCATGAAAATGTTCAAAAACTGCCTAAAATGATGGTTATACATGTCTGTAAAAATACTAAACAGTATACACTTTAAATAGGTGAATTGTATGATGTGAGAATCATATATTTTCCTAATGGATAACCCTGTCAAAATATGAAATCTATTATCTTTTGGTCAAGAAAACAGGAGAGTGCTATTCTCACAGCTACCCTACAATGTAGGTGTTGGCTAGCTATAGTTTGGGAGTGACAGTCAAGATGTGAACATAAACCTCTCTTACTACTAAATCCCTGCTATTCCTTGATATATTGCCACTCAATCCTTTCCACTTCAAAAGTAAAAGAGAACATTTGAAGTTTAAGAACTCCTTCAATTATGAAGTTTCATCTTCCATTTGGCAGAACCACCTTATTCTTCTTTATATCTTTGCAACATTTGCTGTCTACTTAGTATGCTGTGAATAGATAATGACTTGATGATCACAAAATGAAAGAGATGCAATAAATCTAGTAGAAAAACTATACTGGCACCACTAATTCATTATAGTGAACCAAGAAACTAGTTACAAACTTCTGAAAAGGTCTGGAAAGTTCAATTAGATAGGATGATGAAATTTTCACAGTAAATACCTACATTCTGGTCAGACAACCTTCAAGGGCTAAAACTTCTGACTCAGAAAAGTAACTTTTCCTAAAAATGCTAAAGTAGCAACAAGAAGACAGCTGTGTTGATTCAGCTTAAGTAACAAGGCCATGCTGTTTCGAATACCATTTAAAGGTAGACCATATGAAACTCAGTATTTATACATTGCAATGCAGATTTGTGGTTATTAAAAAAATACCATGATTCTTTGTTTGAATTTAACATATTACTTATACCCATCCATCAAAATAATACTTTAAACTAACTCTTGGTTAATCAGAGGTAATTTATCCCAGCTACCTAGACTGTTTGCTTCTCTTCTTTGTTATTAATCATAATATTATCTTAATTTCCTTTTAAAAAGCAGAAGAAACATCGAGAAATAAACTTTAAATCAGGCAACATGAATACCTAGTAATTCACAGAAAATCATTGGTAGAAAAAAGAAAGCTATCACAAAATAAAGATTAATCAAAAATTGGTTTTCGAAATCCCAATATCCTTTATCAACACTCTCTGTATCACTCAATATTGGTTCTAACATATCAGGAATTTCAAAGAACATTTTATATTTTTTCTTCTAATATGCATCAGAATATTCCTTAATTATGTAAATTCCCAATTTTTCAAAGTCTAATAAAATGTAAAAATATATAATGACTTGTTTTGGACCCAAAAGTACAATCACTGTACAATATTTTATAAAAGAATAGCTCTGAATTTTGTCTTCCCTAACTTTCCTTGAGGGGAGAAAGATGGGACTTTCTATTAAGGTAAAGAGATACTGTCTCCCAAACTCACAAGGGTAGCTCAACCTTGTACTTCACAGTAGCTAGGAGTCAGAATAGATGGGATGGCAGTGAGTTTGTTTTGTTGCGTTGTGTCTTTTAAACGTTCCATGAACCCAATTAGCTACATTTCAAAGCCAGGAATTGGGAAGTTGGCAAATACAACAGAGGAAAAGAAATGGAAGATGCAAGCAACACAAATAAAAAATAAAACCAAAATAGTGATGTCACGACAAAAATCAATGGAAATAAAAAGAATAATTACAGAACACTCCAACAAACCTGAAACCCTGAAAGAAACAGAAACATTTCTAGGACTAATACAGACTAACGTGGAAATTTTGAATAGATGCATAACAAAAGAATAAATTAATCAGGTCATTAAAACAATTTTAAAAACAAAAAATTTCCAGTTCTAAATGGCTTCACTGGCAACTTTTACCAAACACACAGGGACAATTGACACGGATTCTACTGAAACTATTCCAAGGTACAGAAAGGATGGAACACCCCAAATTTAATTTAGAAAGCAAGGATAAACTTGATGCCAAACCAGTAAAAAAGTAAAACAGAGCACACTGCCATCAAGTCAATTTGGACTTATACCAACTTTATAAGAAAGAGTCGAATGGCCCTGTGGTTTTTGATACTATGGCCTGTGTAGCGGACTCGAAAGCCTCATCTTTCTCCCATGAAGTGACTAGAGGTTGTGAACTGCTAACTTTGTGGTTAGCAACTCAACACGTAAGTCACTTGGGCGTCTGAAATAGTCAAAAACATCAATAAAAAGAACATCACTTTTACAGTAAAAGTGGCCTGCATACAACTGATGATGTTAGGGATTGTGATGGGAGTTGCATGGGCCCCCAATAAAATGATTCATTAAAAAAAGGGAGGGAGGGGAAAGAGAAGGTTTTTTTGTTTGTTTGTTTGTTTGTTTGTTTGTTTGTTTTTTAAAGAGGAGCTTGTACCAAGGGCTCAAGTGGAAAATGTTTGGAAATGTATGTGGCAACATGTGTGCAAATGTGCTTGATACAAATGATGTACTGAATGTTGCAGTATCTGTAAGAGCCCCCAATAAAATTAAATATATATATATATTTTTTTAAAAGAACATCACATCATTAAAACAATATCCGTTGTGAAAATACATGCCGAATTTTTTAACAAAATCTTAGCTAATGAAAAACAATAACATAACAAAACATAATAATAATCCTAGATGACCAATTGAGATTCAAATCTAGTATACAAAGATGGTTCAGCATAACTCACCAATTTAAAAGGGGAGGGGGAAGAACAACATAGTCTTATTGACTGATTCACAGCATTTGACAATATATAATACTCATTCCAGATTTAAAACACTCAATAAAATAAGAATTGAAAGAAAATTGCACAACATAATTAAAGGCAGAGAAACTGAAAGCATCCCCATTTGGGAATCAGAAAAATATGTCCAAATGACCACTCTTATTCAATACAGTGTGGAAATTTTAGAGCTATAAAGCAAGAAAGAGAAATCAAAGGCTTCCAGTTTGTCAGTAATAAGTAAACAATCTCTCTTTGCAGATACTATGGTCCTATGCATAAAATATACCAAAGATTCAGCAAGAAAATAATTGAAACTAATTGAAATATTCAGCAAAGTGGGAAGACACAAGAACAACTTACAAATATCAGAAGATTGTTTTTACATTAAGGAAAAGAACATTAAAAAGGAAGTCAGGAAAGCAATGCAATTTAAGTAACCACACAAAAGATTAAATATTTTGGGATAAATCTTATCAGAAAAACAAAAGGTAATGCAAAGGAAATTATAAAGCATTACTACAAGAAACCCGAGTCAGATATGCTCACAGTAGGCAGACAGCATTGTGAAAATGTCAGTAGCCCGAAAGTATTCTCCAAGTATAATACAGTTTTTCTAGCAGCAGTCTACAGCATGATAGAAAAGTTTAGCACCGAAGTTATATATAAAGGACAGAAGACTTCATTCAAACAAAGCTCTGCTAAAGAAGAAAACAAAGTAGGGTAGCTCTTCCCAATCTCAAAAATTATAATAATCAAAACTATAAAAATCACAGTAAACAAAGCAACCTGTTTACTGGTATAACTTAGATCTATAGACCAAATCAACACAAGTAAGAACCCAGAAGTAAACCCACCCACCTACACAATGCTGAACTTTGAGACAGTATAGAAACATTTGAAGTGAAAGTGAGATATCTTTTTAACAAGTGATATTGGGAAAACTGGTTATCCCCTTACAGAAAAAATGAAATAGGAATGATATCTCACAATATATATATAAATCAATTCAAGAGAGATCAAAACTGAAATGTAAATTCTAAAATTATTTTTTTAAATCACAGTGAAAAAATAGGGACAAATTTAGGGCCTTAGTGCATGACATAAATACACTATCAAACGTAATGGAAAACACATAAAGAGCAGATGTAAAACTTAAAGACTGGGTCCTCCTAGTATTGTAGAAACACAAGAAAGACTTTCACACAAGAAGAAATATTCTTTTAGGATTACCAGGGAGGAAAATATCTGGCTAGAGCGTAGACAGCTATTAATTTGGGTGAAGGGAAAATCAATATACAATAAGAGGAAGGTCAGCAAAAAGCTGGGGAGGCAAGGGAAGAGAGGGATAGGAGAGCAAGAGTTAAAGGCAGCAGAAATGAATGCTGTTATATATCCAGTCCTGCAGTAACAGTGATCTAAGAGTAGAAGCATGGGTATGCATGCAGACTGAGTGTGTGTGGGAGAAAGAGTAGGAGCATACCCACAAATATATCTAGGTTTAACAGAGCACTCGTCTATGTGTACTTAACTTTGTGGCAAATATATTCATGGATGTGGGAGAGCCTATAGAGAGCAAAGTTATGGAAACTTCTTAGTCATAACCAAACACCATGAAGAAATGAGTCTCTGTTCCTGGGGACCCAGGATCATGGACTGGGGGGACAGCAGTGATGCAGTCCAGAAAGACAATGTTCTACACCTTTCATGAATAGTAAATGGGTCTCAAAAACATCTCTGCCACGATAACTGTCACGTTTTCACTGTTTTCTTTTGTATGTGGGGTACTCATTGGACAGGTGTCTTTTACGTAGTGATTAAGTAGCTTGGCCTAATCCAAGTTGCTTGAGTCTTTGTATTCCAGCTGCTACAAATTATGAATCCCCAAACCCACATGAGACTGAAATCCAAAGTGTTTCAAGAATTTAAATTTTGCCCTCTGGAGAAATGAAAAGGAATGCATGGTTCTCTAAGTTAGGAATGGTTTCTATTCTTAACCGTCCCTCACTAAGACCTGAAAAGGTACCTGAAGAAAGTGATAACCAAGTTTTACAACCAGCAGCCTGAGAAGGCCTTTGGGATAATTTTGAACTTCTATTGCCACCAACTAAAAAGAGCACAGTTAACATTGGTGCATATCCCTATTGTTTTGTTTTGTTTTTTTTTTTGGTGCATATCCCTATTGTTTGCAAAGTCCTATCTCATCTTGAAATATCTTGAAAATTAAGATAAACCACCTCTCTTATTATTATGACATTTCGGAAAAGGGAGCAGATAATTGAGCTGAAGAAGAAAATATTTTATCTAAGTAATAATCTTCAGCCACTATTCCCATCATCATAAATTCCTCAGACTCTTGTTGGTGAGTGCCATCAAGTTGACTTTGAGGCATAGCAACTCCATGCACAACAAAATGAAACACCACACACTTCTATATCCTCCCCATAATCATGTCTTTCTTTTGTTTGATCATTTTATTGGAGGCTTCTACAGCTCTTATCACAATCCATACATACATCCATTGTGTCAAGCACATTTGTATAGATATTGCCATCATCATTTTCAAAACATTTTCTTTCTACTTAAGCCCTTGGTATCAGCTCATGTCTCCATTCCCCCAACCTCCATCCTTCGTGAACCTTTGATAATTTATAGTTTTTCTTTCATGTCTTACACTAACAGATGTCCCCTTTCACCCACTTTTCTGTTGTCCATCCCCCTGGTAAGAGGCCATAAGTAGATCATTGTGATCAGTTCCCCATCTCTCCTCCCACCTCCCTCTTACCTCCTGCTATCGTTACTCTCATTATTGGTGCTGAGGGGCTTATCAGTCCTGGATTCCCTGTGTTCCAGCTCTTATCTGTACCAGTGTACATGCTCTCGTCTTGTCAGATTTATAAGATAGAATTAGGGTCATGATAGTGGGAGAGAGGAAGCATAAAAGAACTAGAGGAAAGTGGTATGTTTTCTTGGTGCTGTAGTGCACCCTGACTGGCTCATCTCCTCCCCACAACCCCTCTAAGGGGATGTCCAGTTGCCTCCAGATGGGTTTTGGGTCACCACTCCATATTTCCCCACATTCACAATGATATGATTTTTTGTTCTTGAAACCTGATCCCATCAACACCTTGTGATCACACAGGTAGGTGTGCTTCTTTCATGTAGGTTTTGTTGCTTCTCAACTAGATGGCCACTTGTTTATCTTCAAGTCTTGAAGACCCCAGACACTGTATCTTTTGATAGCTGGACATCATCAGCGTTCTTCACCACATTTGCTTATGCACCTGCTTTGTCTTCAGCAAACATGTCAGGAAGGTAAGCATCATAGAATGCCAGTTTAATAGGACAAAGTGTTCTTGCATTTCAGGAATACTTTAATAGAGATCCAGTCTCTTTCTGCTACCTTAATACTAAACTTATAAATATGTGTACATAGCTCTAATTCCCCATTATTATAAACGAATATATTTATATATGCACATGTCTGTATCCAGACCTCTATAAATAACCTTTGCCTCCTAGATCTTTCCTCTAATTCCTTTTACTTTCATCTTGTCTCACTATGATGTTTTGTTTTCATTCAGGTTTCAATAATTCCTCTGGGCTACATTGACCTTGATCAAGCCCCAACAGGCATCCTGTGCCATCCTAACCATCAATTTGGTTGTTCCCTTTCCTCTGGATTGGTTGAAAACCCCATTCCTTTTTCTCACCTCTCCCTCTCCTGTATCCCCTGGAACTTTCTGTCCCATTGTTTTTTCCCCTGGATTGTTTATCCCACCTAACTTGTGCAGAGACAAGAATAAACACTAAAAACAGGACAGAGCAAAACAGAACAACAAAAGAGAATAAAAACAACAACAAAGAAACCAATGACCGAAAAAAAAGTAAAGCCTATAAATAGTTAAAGGCCTGTTTGTAGACGTTTAGGGGAGTTTTCTGGTCAAGTCTATTAGGGTGCCATGCCTTGGCCCCAAAGTCTATTTTTGGTATTCCCTGGGGACTTAATTGCTTAGCTCACCTTGATGCAGTATTGCACACCTTAGAGTTTTGCCCAAGTGTGATGGGGTCAGATGGGGCACAGTTCCTGCACTGTTTCTCCAGTGTTGTTCCCGATAGCTCCATGAGTCAGTGAGGGATGTCAACTCATAACCATTTCTGTGACTGAACCCATTGTTCTAGCCACTGTGCCAATCCATCTCATCAAGGGCCTGCCACTTTATCAAACATGATGTCCTTCTGTAGGGACTAGTCTCGCCTGATAGTATGTCCAAAATATGTAAGATGAAGTCTTGGCATCATTACCTTTAATAAGCATTCTGACCTGACTTCTTCCAATACAGATTGTTTTGTTATTTTAGCAGTCCATGGTTCTTTTAATATTTTTCTCAAGCACCCTTATATCAATTCTTCTTTAGTCTTCCTTAGTCAATATACAGTTTTCACATACAAATGATGTAATGGAAAATACCATAGCTTGTGTCAGACTCACCTGAGCCATCAACATACTCAAAAGAGGTCTTGTGTAGCAGATTTACCTAAACCAATATATCTTTTGATCTCTTAATAACTGCTTCCATGAGCATTGATTGTACAACCAAGCAAGACAAAATCCTTAACCACTTCAAGCTTTCCTCCATTTATCATGATGCTACCTATTGATTGGTACAGTTGTGAGCATTTTGGTCTTCCTTACATTGAGTTGTAATCCATAGTGAAGGCTGCAAACCTTGATCTTCATCATAAGTTGCTTCAATTCCTCCTCACTTTCAACAAGCCAGATTGTAGCATATATATATTGCCGGTTGTTAATAAACCTTCCTCCAATCCTGAGGGCACCCTCATGTTTATATAATTCAGCTTCTCTGATGATTTCTCAGTATACCGGTTGCACAAGTATGGTGAGAGAATACAAACCTCATGCACACCTTTCCTGATTTGTTCACACAACTGCCTCTGGATCCATATGCAAGTTCCTAGTAAGCACAATGAAGTGCTCTGGAATTCCCTTTTTCTCATGTCTATCCAGAGTTTATTATGTCCCACAGAGTTGAAAGCCATTGCATAGTAAACGAAACACAAGAAAACATATTTCTGGTATTTCCTGCATTGAGGTAATATCCCCCTGACATCAGCAATGACAGTCTTTGTTCCACATCCTCTTCTGAATCCGGCCTGCCTGAACTTCTGGCAGATCCCTGTCAATGTACTACTGCAACCCTTGGCCGACTAGCTGTCTTGCAAATTTCTGGACATCAACAAGTGAGTGCTTCCAATGCTTCTTCAGCTTCAGTGAGTATCCCACCAATACCTGGAATGCTGTTTGGGGCCCATGTCATGCAGCGCAGTTTGAATATCTCCCTTCACCACCATGGTTTCTTGCGCATATGCTATCTCCTGAAAGGGTGGGAAGTCAATTAGTTCTTTTTGGTACAGTGACTTTGTGTATTCTTTCCATCTTATCTTGATGTTTCCTGCATCATTCAATATTTTGCCTTTCAACTCAAAATTACCACCAGAAGCTTGATTTTTTTTTCTCATTTTTTTTTCTCAGTTTTGGATAGGCTGAGCCTGTTCTTCCCTTTTGGTTTTCTAATTCTTGGTCCTTGCACATTTCATTATAATATTTGACTTTGTCTCCTTGAGCTGTTCTTTAAATTTTTCTATTAACTCCTTGACTTCATCCGCACATCCATTTGTTTTAGTTGCTCTATAATGAAAAGCAAGTTTCAGAGTCTTTTCTGACACCCAGGTTGATCTCTTCTTTCTGTCCTATCTTTTAAATGACCTTTTACTTTTGTCATGAATAATGCTCATGATGTCCTCTCACAGCACATCAGGCCTTCTGTCATAAGTGTTCAATGTATCAAATCTGTTCCAAGTAGGATAGAAACAGATTATATCCTCACACTTGTGGATTTGCTTTAATTTTCACCAGTTTTTTTAAAAAATTGTTTTATTGGAGGCTCATACAACTCTTATCACAACCTGTCCATATATTCATTGTATGCAGAGGACATTTGTACATTTGTTGCCATCATCCTTCTTAAAACATTTTCTTTCTACTTAAGCCCTTGGTATTAGCTCCTACCTTTCCCACTCCTTCTCTGATCCCCTCTCCCTTGTGGGCCCTTGATAATAATTTATAAGTTATTATTATTTTGTCATGTTTACACTATCTGATGTCTGCCCACACCCACTTCCCTGTTGTCAATACCTCATGGAGGAGGTTATGTGTAGATCTTTTAATCAGTTCCCCCTCTCTACTCCACCTTCCTTCCATCCTTCCAGTATCACCCCTCTCACCGCTGATCCTAAAGGGATCATATGTCCTGGATTCCCCATGTTTCCGGTTCCTATCTGTACTAGTGTACATCCTCTGATCTCAACAGATTTGTAAAGTAGAATTCAGATCATGATCATGGGAGGAAGCATTTAGAAACTAGAGGAAAGTTGCATATTTCATTGTTGCTACACTGTACCCTGACTGGCTTGTCTCTTCCCCACGACCCTTCTGTAAGAGGATGTTGCTTTGCAGAGGGGTTTTGGGTACCCAATCTGCACTCCCTCTCATTTGTTATGATATAATTTTTAGTTCTTTAATGTCTGATACCTGAACTCTTCAATATCTCGTGGTCACATAGGCTGATGTGCTTCTTTCATGTGGATTTTGTTCCTCCTCAGCTAGAGGGCTGCTTGTTTATCTTCAAGCAGACACTATATCTTTTGATAGCCAGGCACTATCAGCTTTCTGCACCACATTTGTTTATGCACAACTTTGCCTTCAGCATGGAATGATATGACTTTAATTTTCATCAGCTTTATCTCAAACTTACATGTGAGCAATTGATGGCCTGTTCCACTGCCAGCCCTGGTCTCATTTTATCTGCTGATATTGAGTGTCTCCATCATGTCTTCCACTAAATGTAGTTAATTTAATTTCTGTGTATTTCATTTGGAGAATTCTATGTGTGTAATTGTCTTTTGTGTTGCTGGAAAAAAATATTTTGCTATGAACGAGTCATTAGTTTGACAAAATTCTACCACTCAATCTCCAGCTTCCTTTCTATCCCCATCTCTATTTCACAACTACTGTTCCTTTCTCTTTGCTTCCAATTTTTGAATTTCAATCACCAGTCACTATCAATACATCTTGGTTGCATGTTTGATCGATTTCTATCTGAAATCATTGGTAGATTTCTTCAATCTCTTCATCACTAGCTTGTGTGGTTGGTGTATAAACTTGAATTGTAGTTGTATTGATTGGATTTAATTTGATATGATCCCATCACAGATAGTATTCTACTTCATGATGGATTTATCAAGATTCCTACTGATAATGAATGTCTTGTCATTACTCTTGGTTGTATTATTACAGGAAAAGTATATCATGTGATTTTTGGGGGGGGGCTTTAAAAAGACCAATACCCTTCCATTTCAGCTCACTATTGCCTTGAATATCAATCTTCATACGTCCTCTATCATTTTTTACTACTTCCAATTTTCTTAAATTCCTACTTTGCACATACTATGTTCCAATCTTTACCTTGAGCCATAAGCCATCAGCAAATGAAGATACTGATGGCTCCATTCTTACAGAATTTACCAGACTCAAGTCACCACAGTTGAGTCAGCTAAACGAAATCATCTTCTCTTCAGTCACATTTTGGGTATCCCAAGACCTATGCGGCTCACCCTCCAGCACCTTCTCGGACAGTGGTCTACTTTTGTCATTTGGGCTTTCAGGATCTGGCTGTGCTTCCAAGCTATGCATGAGGTTTTCAGCAGCTTTTTTAGTCCCTGCTCATTGTTTGTTCTTAGTCGGGAAGAGCTGCTGAAACCTTTTCACTTTGGATGACCCTGCTGTCATTTGAAATAACAGTGACATAGCTTCCAGGATCACAGCGATACATAAGCCATCACAGGATGACAAATTGACAAACAAGTGGCTAATCTTCACCAATGAAAACTGTATTATGACTTCTAGAACAGATACACGGGCCTTCCAAAAGTTCATAAAAAATTCCATCATAATTTTGTCACTAGCCTATGAATTTTGAAGCATTTCTAGAAAAAACATAGAGCATTTCTAGAAAAAAAAATTCCCAAAATCGAATTGCTTTTCAACTACTCTGCAATAGACATTACTGGTCATCTGTCAAAACTATCTGAAAGTGAGCAAGTAGAAAACTAGATTCAATAACAGCATATTAAATTAACACCCGATGTGGATATTTCCGGGATGTCACTCTCTCTGGGCTCTGACCAGGTGGTGTGGAGGAGCACAGGGCCCAGGACCCCGTGATGTACAGTCCTTTTCCACAACGTCAGAGATCAAGGCGGGCCATGAGCCTGCACCTGCATATTCCTACAGCTTCTCAAATTCCCTTGGACAATGACTGAAGAGACAAACCATGCAGAAAACATGTCAAAAAATTAGCAAATACCAAATTACAGCATTTTCCAAATGAAAAACAAAATGGCAACTTACTTCAAGATAAATTATTTCTAATAATAATTTTTGACTCAAATATTAAAACTGTCATTTCCAATCTTCATTAATTGCCAGGTCCAAGGGAAAATGTGTAACTTTTTATGACTGAAAATTTTGATCTCAGAAAAAGACAAAATTTTGATCCCTCAAACCCAGAGGTCATTGAGTTAAACAGAAAATATTTTAACAAAACCTCCATATGGAAGTATTTTAATATCACTTTCAGCTGAGGTCTTTAATTATTCCAATATTAGGGGCAAGAACACCATGTAAAAATGTACAGAAACTAGAGTTGTAACTCTTAGTCTCTTACTCATATCAAGGTTGTGCTCTAGAAAGCTATTCAAATTATGGAAACACAACAAAATCACTACTTTGTATACTTTCAAAGTAGTACTGAAACACAGCATATCGAGCCATGTACATTATCTGATACTTTATAGTAAAATCATTACCATGTTTCCTTAAAGTATCAGATAGTAAATATTTTGACTTTACTAAATGTCTTTTGTCTCAACTATACACAAGCATTGCAGTGTAAAAGGGGAATTTTTGTCACATTTTTAATTCTCAAGAATAATACATGAAGGAGTGGAAATAGCTGTGTTCTAAAAGAAAAATATTTGCCAAAAAAAAACCCTCAGGGCATTGGGTTTGTAGCCTCTAGTTTGCTCACTGCTGCTTTCAGGATAGTTTCAATAGTTTTTATTTGAGACTTGAGTATTGAAATTTGGTAAATGTGTATGAACTTACAGAAAATAGGTAAGTTGTGCATTACTTTTGTCTAGTAGATGCAAATAATTACAGGAAAGACTCAATTATCTTCTGCAGAATAGTCAGTGGGTTCAAATGCTTTAGTTTGTAATAAGCAGCCAATGGGCACTTCTAGAGTTCCCCTGTAGAACATTAGATAGCTTTATATAAAAACTTTTGTATTTTATCAAGCACTATTTCTTTTACCTACTATATTATAATTACTTTAGTTTCTTCCATTAAACTATCACTCTCATTTATGAGTAAAAAACCTTCAACATATGAGTATTTGTATAAGGAGTAAAATAAATATTTAACTGCATATTTGTACAAGGATTATATTTATAAATTTTTAAAAATATTTTTGACAGATTTGAAGATCAAGGATTACAACCTTCAGTATGGACTACAACTCGATGCAGAGAACAAAAATTCTTAGAACTCGACCAGTAAGTCACATCAGAAAAAAATGGAAAAACGATTGACGTTGTTGAGGATTTCCTCTTGCTTGAACCTATGTTCAATACTCTTGGAAGCAGCAATCAAGAGATAAGAAAAAAAAGAGAGATTAAAAGATGCATGACTTTAGGCAAATCTGCTGCACCAGACCTCTTTAAAGTGTTGAAAAGCAAGGATGTTATTGTGAGGATTAAAGCGTGCCCAGGGTATTTTCAATTGCCTCATACACATGTGAAAGTTGGACATTGACTAAGGAAGTGCTAAGAAAAAAAATGATGAATTTGAACTATGGTGCTGGCAAAGAAGACACTAAAGTTCCATGTACCGCCAAAAGAACAAACATATCTAGCAAGTATCTCTACAGATTTACCTATCCTGGATTTCTTTTTTTTTTCAATATAGATTTTATTGGGGGCTTATACATTTAATACATCATTTAATACATTTAATACATCATTTGTATTAAGCATATTTGTATACACATTGCTACATTCATCTACATTATCTACTTGAACACCTCCAGCATAAGCTCCTCTTCCCCTCTTTCCTCTAGCTCTTTATTTTTTTTAATTCTAATTCCCCATATTTCCCCTTTTCCCTTCTCCTCCCACATGAACTTCCAATAACTTTACAAATTGGTATTACGTCTTCAATTCTTACCCTGTATAATGTGTCACTTCACTCACCTTCTCCCCCCCACCACCCTTTCCTGGATTTTGTATGCAGGAAAACATTTTTTAAATGAAGCAAGATAGTTAACAAGAATAACATAGGAAAACAGATAAAAAGCTCAATCAAAAAAAGAAAGCAGAAAATAGTAAAAACTAAAACAAATTTAATGACAACTCCGGACACAAATACATTCTACATACATTACATAAACTAAGAAGATAATCTCTTTGGAAAAAGTATGCCAGAATGTTCTTTAGAAGCAAAGAGGGTGAGACTTCAACTCATGGATGTTGAATATGTTTTCAGGAGGAGATGCACTGGCACAATGGCTGCCAGGACGTGCTCAGACATAACAACAATTCTGAAGATGGTACTGGGCCAGGTGGAGTTTCGTTTTGTGTTTTGTAGGGTGACTGTGAGTTAGACCCACCCAACAACTAGCAGCAACTAAAAAAAGCACCACAGGGGGCTGAGAAAAGAAGATGGGAAGCTATCTTCCCGGCTGGGAAAAGAATAGGTACACAAAGATTCCTCACCTGGAAAGCACCTGGTTGTCCCTGGAAATCAAGAATGGAAAATGTAAGCTAAACAAATTAAAAAAATGTAAAAAACTGGAGAACAAAATCAATTATTTGAGTGATTGCATTTAGCGTTGAAGATTTCATTTGAGGTATTTTGGTTTTGGTTTTTCCTTTGCTAAGGACCATATTTTATTTGACCACTCACCACGTTTTCACCAATTCATTGTAGAGGTAAATTAGTGATTAAAATAATAAAAAATTCTAAGAACCTGAGCCATCTGAGAGTCTATTTTATAATTTTTAGATTGGCTTATTTTCCTGAAAAGATTTTACTACTCAATGAAGATCAGGCAATATCTGGAGATATTTTTAGTTGCTCATGTTGAGTCAGTACCAGTTGCGACTTGTGAATTACAGGCCAGGAATGTTACTAAGCACCCTGCAATGCCAAGGTCAGCACCCATAACAAGACATCATCCTGCACAAAATGCCAATCATTCCGAAGGTTAATGAAACTGGTTAAAATGGATCTTAGTAAAGAAGGTATATTTAGCAGTTTTGAAGCCTTAAAATAAAATACAACCCTATCCTCTCTTTTGTTGTACATTATAATATGAGCTGAAGTGAAAATTAAGATGAAATTTAAGATTTTTTTTCATTTCAGGTTGGCTTTCATTTAAGGTGCATGCTTATAGGTCTACTACTGCTTATATTTTTTCTTAATAAATATGTTACAAGTGCCCCATTGTTTATCTGGATCTGATCCCTAGTTTTCTCTATCTGCCCCCATCTTTATCCCCTACTGTTCTGAGAATATATACGCTGCCAAATGCATAAATTCTTCTCACATGTTCATCACATGCTTATTTTTCGAGCAACTCCTCAGAGAAGATGTTCCCGAGCAGACTCTCTCCTTTCCACTATTTACTGCTCTTCTACATAAATAACAGATTGCAGCCATGGTATCACTGGATCTGGGAGGGGAGGAAATCAATAACAAGGTTTCTCTTTTCTGTCAGTCAATTAGCAGTGCAGGCCCCTGTCCCGAGAGCCGTTTTTGCTGTCTGTGACTAGCCCTGCACACCATCTCAATTCATCCTTGCTTTTAAAAATAGCACTTTCTCCTTCAGAAGCCTGGCTGTCATTTGTGAAGCTGGAAAATAATTATTTGGTTTGGATATATGGTTCTGGATTTACACCTCTCGATGTTTGTCCAAAGAGTCACACTTTGGATAGTCTCTGGATGCCATCCACCCACATCCTTAAATTTCACGGAATTGAGAATGAATGATGATACTTCTATTAACATAGAGAGAGTCACACATTCAGTAGTACATATTATATAGGATCTGTACATACCCTCCAGTATATGTATATATATATTACTATTTTAAAATATTTCTTTTAAAATGGAAACTTTTCTGTTAGATTATAATTTCCAGAATTTCAAATCCCCCATATATTGAAGCCTAAATATATAGAATAGAAATTGGCCTTTTTCCTAACTTATCCATGATGCATTAACATCATAAAAGCATAGATATCCAAGAAATTTTTGGAGCAGGTTTTTATGAACCTGTATCTATTTCTTGAAATGGAAATGTGTCTTAGCACCGAGTCAGCCAATCATTTGAAAAGATGTAAGTTCCCCTCTAAATAGAAGGCCATATGGTCCAATTCTGCCGAGAGGCATAAATAATTTCGTTAGGCAAGACTGGCCTTTCAGGTCAACCAGAGCAGGTCTAGAACTAACTCCCATTTTTCCTGTTGCCGGTCAGCATCCTCTCCTCACACATGAGATTGATTGGCTATTTCTTTACTCTCTGCTTCCTCCTACCTTCCCTCTGGTCTCACTGGAATTTGTTCTATCCATCCCTTGAATTGCTTCCTTTTCTTACTGCATCTATTCAATTTTCATTCAAATTCTGAAATCTGCCTTAAGGAATTCCTCCCCAAAGCCAAACATTTGGAGGTTGTTATTGTTCTGCTCAAAAAGGGTTTGGTCCTTTAGAAAG
The DNA here is from genome assembly GCA_004026705.1 of Nesogale talazaci. Lineage (NCBI taxonomy): Eukaryota > Metazoa > Chordata > Mammalia > Afrosoricida > Tenrecidae > Nesogale > Nesogale talazaci. The sequence continues at coordinate 60,910 of PVJH01004067.1, read as the reverse complement.
ACTCCTCAAGCCAGCGAAGAATAGCAAGAAGTACATACAGATATTGAAACACTTGCGGTCTCCTGGGATTCATCAACTGCTTCTATTTCTGCTATTGGCATATGCCTCACTACTCATTGCTATAGATTGTAAAGTAAGACGCTGCACTTCTATACTCCCGTTTTCCTGAATATTTAGAGAGTCTGAGACTGTGGAGAAGAAATGGAGTTTAATTAAATCATTTGTATCTAGTCTCATATGTTGTATGTGAAATCTCTCTCACCCTTCCAACTCCTATTTTCTGTTCAGTTACTTATGATTGATTAGTGCTCACTTGCCTTTTTATTTATAGGCATTGGCTTTCCATTTAATATTTCTTAGTGCACTTATTTTTTTAACTGCTGCTGCTCTGATTTTTTGGCATACACACCAGTGCCTTCTGGACTGTGCTAAGCTTTGACAAGACTGAAGAGGAGGCCTGACTGGATTTGTCTAGTACAGCTAGCACTCCACTCAAAATAACTTTTCCTTTAAAAAAAATCTATTTTTACTGGTTCAAGCCTCATCTAATCTTTCAATCAGAAGGTTGATCCTTACATTTTATTTTAAAGTACAGGAGCAACATCGAAGACATTAATAAATAGAAATTTATCCCTTTCAATTATGTACATTTGAGATGGATAAATCTGATAAAATTAAATCTACTGTTAGACTCTACTAAGCTAATCAGCTTTTTAGGCCAAAAATATCAAACACTTGGCCTTTTTCAGTATTGTATCTCATCGTGAAAATCTTTTTCTCTCTCTCTCTCTGCCAATTCTTGAACTTCGTACATGACATGGAATACTATTTTCAATCATAAATGAAAATCATGTGAGAAACGGTCTAGCTTGTCATAAGACAGTTTATACTAGAACTTGTTCTAACACAACTGCTCACCCAGTGTGCAGATTTACAACTGATGCTAAATTAACAGTTTCTGAATGGTTTGCTCTTTAAAGAATTAAAATTAGCAAAGGTAATGAACTGTAAAGAATTCAGGAGGTGTTTTTTTTTTAATTGGTCCATATTGGCTTGTGACTGGCAGAATTACTTCATTGTCTAGTAATAGACTCTGGATCCATTACTTTCTTTGAGGTTTTCTGGAAACTTCATAGTAAGATGGACCATGGAAGCAGCAAGACTAAATTTATTCCTGAAAAATAACCCATGATTGTGGTAAGATTGTAGCATGTGGTTTTAAAAACAAGGATTTTGTTCTCAACTGAGTAACAAATTCATGTGGTTCAGAAATTAATACAATATCAAAAATAAATTCCTTACTCCTTCCCCCTGCCCTGCTTCCATCTGCCCTGTTCACTACCTGTCAACCCCCAAAGTAACTGATTTTGATTCATTTCTTCTGTGTTTATATAGTTTTTTAATGCAACTATGCCCATCTGTGTCCTTCCCATTATTTCATGAAAAGTGTAAGATATTATGTACACTATCCTATATTATAATTTTTGTTTCTACTACACAAGAATTCTGGAAGAATTTTTCATTGCAGTAAGAAGAGTGTTTCTTTTTCCTTTTAGAGCCACCTGGAATGTCATTGCAGATACCTGGTAGCACAAAGGTTAAAGCACTTGATTGTTAACTGAATGCTAATAGTTAAAACCAGCCAGTCACTCTGTTGGAAAAAAAATATGGTAGTGTGCTTCTAGAAAGATTCACATCCTTAAAAACTCTATTTTGTCGTATATGGATGGGTCTGATATCTGAAGCTGGTTTTGCATGGACAGAGAATTTTCCATCATTATTTCATGCACTTTATCTATACAATAAATCCCCAGGAGTGAAAGTGTTGAAGAGAAAGAAAAACGAATATGCAATTTTGATTGTAATTTTGCAAAATTTCGTTTTAAAGGGATCATACCATGTAAAACTATGCTGAAAAAATTTTAGAATGGCAAAATCATTTGCTTTTCCTTTTGATCCATTTTAAATGTGTTGTAAATGTTCCACTTTCTTTTTAGTAGAGATTTTTCACTGTTTTACTTTGCTGTTGTTGGTTTTGTATATGTTTTTGTATATGAAACCCAGGTAGGTCTACAGAGAGTGACTGGATTAATGTTTTCTTGGGGGAGTGGCAGGGGTGCTGGATGCAAATGAGAAGCTCAAAGCAGTGAGTACGAGACAGGAAAGTATCTTCTAAAACTGAGTGTGGTCATGATTGCGTGGTTTTTCTTGTAATGATTGAACTATTAAATTGAATGATATGTGGACTCTGCCCCAAAATAGCTTTTTAAATGTTTGACATAGTGCCATTAATATTTCTCTTGTGAATGATCTGAGCTCTTTTCACATTTGTAGAATCGCAGGTGCATTTCCTGTCCTGTGAATTTGCCTGCCTATATCATTTGACTACTTTAAAAACACATCTGGTCTTTTTCAGCAAGTTGTTAAAACTCTACATATAATAGGGATATCAATCCCTCATCCATAATAAGAACCCTAAATCATTTTTTGAGATGTGATATTCATTTTTTGATTAGTTGTGATTGCTTTGCTCCATAGAAATTTGCTACCTTCACTTGTTTTTTAATGTCAAAATTAATCAATTTCTTCTTTTACGAATGCTGAATTCTGTCTTAGTTTGATATCCTTCTTTATCCAAGGCTAAAAAGTAACTCACCGGTCTTTTCTCTTCTATTACTCTCATGATTTATATTTAACTATTTAATACATTTGGATTTTCTCATAATGTGTAGTACGAGCTTTGGAACCAAATGCATTTTTCCCCAGTAAACTTTTTTATTAGCCTAATAGACATTCTATTTAATAAAAATTGTACCGTTTTTCTCACAACCATTTAAATAGCCACATATTTGTTTTATTTCCCAAATATATTTGTTTTAATAGTTCGGTTGGTATAAATTTAATCATTCATGTTAATTCACATTGTGCAATCATCATCAAAATCAATTTCAGAACACTTTGGGGGGGCATCACTGCCTCTGGTGGTCGTGGGTCAGTACTGCTCCTGAGAGCTGCCACGAAATTTGAACTGCCAAGCCCTCGAGCCACAGTCCCGCACTCAACCACTTATGCCACCGGGGCTCAGCGGCTCAAAACATTTCCTTCTCGTTGTTGGTAGTTCTCCATGTCCCCGAGTCTCCGCTGCCACGCCCCTCACTCCCTGCTCTCCTATATGACTGGGCGGGACTTCCCATCTGGGTTTCTGAGACTGTGACCGATCCTGGGAGCAGAAAGCCCCGTCTTTCTCCCAAGGGCTGGCTGGTGATTTCAAACTGTAGACCTTGAAGATCCTAGCCTATCATGTAGCCACTACGCCACCAGGACTCCTCCCATCCTGCTAGGGAGTGGTTAATCTAGTTAGTCTCTATAGATTTACATAGTCTGGATTTCATCTACAGAAATTCATACAAAACACAAACAGGAAGGAAACAAAATAAAAGCAATGATGAACCAAACCAGAGAAAAATCTCAACGAAAAAAGAAAGAAAATATTAAAAACTGAAACACTTGAAAAGGGGTCAAAGGGAGATTAAATGACAAAGTGGTATATTTTAATATAGTTATGTCTACCCTAAATGACTTTACAATGCTCTGTTTGATAGCAAGAAAAAAAATAATTCCTTAAATTTTTAAAGAAACAGTTTAAACTTTAGCCAATAAAGTATTATTTATAACTAAGTACTCCAACCATAAGATTATTATATGTCATATTTCAATTCTGTCTTCTATAAAACAGAAATTGAAGGGGTTATTTCCATTTAACTTTTATTAAGTTGACTATTCCAGTATGAAAGTCACCAGATTCATAGGGTTGATTTTTTAATACTAGTTACCAGTGGAGAATTGCTTTATGATGGTCTTGCGAGAACTACAGTCAAAGATCACTATTTAAAAGGAAGAGATACGGGCTGAGCCCCTATCTGAACCAACCGCTGCTGGTTCAAATCCAGGAGCAAGGCTGAGTAGCTCCCATGACCACAAGAGGGCAGTGATGCCAAAAAAAATAAAAATAAAAGGAAGAGATACAAAAAATGAAAAGGAAGAGATACAGTGATCATCAGCAATATCCATTTAGGAAGTAGATTTAACAGTTTATTGTACTATGGTGGCTTGCAGTCTGCTCTCATGCTGGAAAGTATGTCATCCGTGCATCAAGCCTCTGAAGAGTTGTATATCATGGACACGTTTCCATGGGGCTTCCAGACTAAAACAGGTTAGAAAGACCTACCAATTTACTCCTGATAAAACAGTCACATTATAACTGAAAATTGTTCCATTTCTATGTTTTGGACATGAACCACTAGAGAGGAAGACTTACCACTGGTGAAGCAGAGAATCAGTGAGGGCATGAGCCCATCAGGGGGCGAGGCTGCAACAATAGCAAGAAGGATAAACTCTAATATATTGATAAATGTGGGGGTGGCACAGGCCTGGATAACTAGATAAGTGACTAGTTAATATTTCACATAGCACGTGATTTGATTCTGATCATAACACACCATATTATCCCCTGTTGTGGTTAAAAACAACTTCAAGATGCAGACCAATACTTAAGATGGCCATAATCCCTTTTGCATGGTAAGGTATTGTAATTTCTAACCTCTGTCTATGGCTGGGAGCCCTGGTGGCGCAGTGGTTACGCTCCCGGACTGCAAACCACAAGGCCAACATTTCGAAATCACCAGCCGCTCTGTGGAATGGCAACTGACATTTTCTAGATGACAGCGAGGGAGGTTTAGGTTTGTTTATTGATTGATTTTTATGCCCCTGGCTGTAATCCCTTTGTGGAGGAAGTTCTCTGCTGTGCGGATGCACAGGATGAAGGTGGAATGCACTCTGTGTCTCTACTCCACTAGAGGATTGGGTTCACACCTTGGTTTTGTTGGAAGCGAGGTCTGCAAAAGACAGTCCCGCTGCCGCTATTACCTTCCCTTTTGTGCCTGCCTTTCCTGACTACGTGTTGGTAGCAAAAAGATCTGCTTCAACTTCAGGACATTTTTGGCTGCCGTTCTGCATCCTGCACTTGACTTGCCTCGGCCTACCCTCTAGCTCTAGGGGCTGAGTTCACCAGGGTCTGCAACCTTCCGGAGCAGGAGGCTCCTCCAGAGAGGGGGCCGAGCTAATCTGGACCCACATCACAGGAGCCGCTTCCTTCAAGCTTCGCGCATTCTAGGAGATGTGATGGTGCATTGCAGAACCCAGGGCATCAGGGCATATATAAGGGAAAGACTGATGTCGATCGGGGGGAATGAAACAGTATAACATCTTCTAAAATGTTGACATTTGGGACTGTTTTTGTCTAATTATTTTTAATCATGTTTTGTAATTTGTGCACCTAAATCCACTGCTTTTTATTTTACATCACTGCCTCTGGTGGTCGTGGGAGCTACCCAGTGCTGCTCCTGAGAGCCGCCGCTGGATTTGAACCGCTGAGCCCACGCACCGCAGTCCCGCACTCAACCACTTACGCCCCCTGGGTTCAGCCGGGACATTTTAAATGTCCACTTAGTTAAGGCTAATGTAGTTTGAATTCTCCTAACAGTAAGTGTTACCACAAACTGACTAAGTGCATACTGACTCGGGAGTTAAATTTACACCCGCTTTTTTCTCAAACCCATGCTATATAATATGCTGATAATAATGCATTCTACCTATTTATAGTTCATTTATGCTCATTTAACTCATATGACTATTTAACTCAATGAGTCCTCACTTTTTTAAAAGTACCCCAATTTCCAGATGGAAAAAGTGTGGCAAAAATAGGCTAATTTGCACAAAAAGTTATATAGTCAATAAGGGGAGGCACCAGAACTTGAGCCTAGAGAGCCTGGCCCAGTGCCTTCGCCATTACCAACTTCCTTATACTATTGTACACATGCTTCTCAATAAATATTATTAATGGATTAGAGTCAATCTTATGTCAATAAATCTTCCAGAACCCCCAGATACTTAGGCAAAGAGCCAATAGATATTTTGGTCACACAAGAATTATAGGTTTTTTATTTTTAAAGGCATCATGCCCTGGTAAATTCTGAAAACAAAGGATATAAAAAATATTTGGATTCAATAAGTAAGTATTCTGTGATATGATCTAGTCATAATGTAACTACTCGTGGACCCTTTTTCCACTTAGGATTTCTTGAGGAATTCTTTCTTTCTGTCACTCTCAACTTTCACCTCATCTATACTGCATGCAAACTTTCAACTCAAACATGTAAATGTCTTTGTCGCTTCACATTGTCTCCCTGCTTCCTTTGATCTTTATTTGTTTCTCTCCATATTATTCATTTCCTTCCTTCCAGCCTCACTCCCATTGAAATACACTGTTGCTTTCATATTTCTGTCCAGACTCCAGCTTGGTACATAATGTTCACATGGATTTTTTTCATAAAGAGCACCTTAAATAAACTCTCACCTCCACATCCACACTATTTTTTCACGTGCTTCCATACAATATTTAGCCTGTATGACATCATGTGGCCTATCAACAGCATCCTATCCAGGATGTGTCCTGCAATAACATCAGTCAATGCTTCAAAATTATCTTTCCTTGTTTAAGAGTCTTAGCTCATTCATGTTCTGATCCCAGTCAACTGACCCAGAGGAAAACCCCATCACCTAAAGTTGGAAGGGAACACTAAAAAGCCAATGTGTTGGCTCTCCAAAGAACATGTAATTTTTTAAAAGACAGAACTAACCCCCCCCAACGTGAAATGCTTCTTATAATGTGTCCTGCTCAATATTTACCCCCTTTTAAGAATCTCTAAAAGTATGAGTGCTAGAGCAAAGTGTGTTAAGGGAGTCAAGTGGTAACCAGCAATGTGAAAGAATAGCATCTGGGATCATAAAATGTGTCTTTAAATACATGGGCAGCAGGAGAACAGAGCACTAATCCACCTAAGGGAGGGTTATTGTTCATATCTCCTTGGGGAAAGAGGAACCAGCCATCAACCCAGTGCTCCAACAATGCAATTTACCAGAATAAAGCAGGGAACCAAAAGAGAGGTCTAAGGGGCTGGCCCCAACCCCAGCTATGTGGACAGCCCACCCCCTCCCCACAGAAGAATTCACTTCAGAGGACAATACTGAAGCTGCAGTCAAAGGACAGGGACATGCCTGATCAGAGCACACAGGAGGAAATGAAGGGGGAGGTGGAGCACGTGCTGGCTGACCAAGTACTGAGGATGATATTCTTGCTCACAGCATCCAAAGCACAGTGAGGACCATATGACTAGCCCCACTATGAGACATGATGTCCCTCACAGACCCATAGTACTAAGGGGAGGCCACACTAGAGACACACTACAGGAATTGTGCCCAATCTGACCCCACCACACAGAGGCAAATTACTAAGGGTGTGCAACAGAACAGCAAGAGGAACAGCGAAACAAAGTACCCAGGGAGTACCAAAAATTGGGGCCAAGACATGGGACCCCATCAGACATGACCAGAAAACACTCCTAAAGGTCAACAGACTTTGAACTATTTACAGACTTTTCTTTTTTTGTCATTGGTCTTTTGGTGTTGTCGTTTTGTCTTCTTTTCCTTTGTTGTTTTGTTTTGTTCTGTCTTGTTTTTGTGCATATTATTGTCTCTGCAGGCCAATCTAGATAAGATAGGCTGGATAAACAATCTAGATGAGAAAGCAATAGGACCAATGATTCTGGGGGTACCTGGAAGAGAGGAGGCAGGGGAAAGGAAGTGGATATTAAACCCAGGGGCAAGGGAGCAACAGATGATCCAAAATCAATGGCAAGGAGTGTAGGATCCCTGGCATGGCTTGACCAATGGCAATGTAACCAAGAGGAATGACTGAAACACACATAGTGAACATGATAGTGGACAAGAGGAAAGTAAAAGTAAATAGGAAAGTAAAGAGGAAAGTAAAAGGAAATAGAGAAAAGAATTAAGAGGCAAATGCAATTATGGAGGTTTAAATACTGGCATGTACATTTGTAAATATATTTATATATGAGGACCAGGAAATAGATTTATGTGTATATATTTATAGGTTTAGTATTAAGGTAGCAGACGAATATTGGACCTCTATTCAACTACTCCCTCAATACAAGAACACTTGGTTATATTAACCTGGTATTTGGTGATGCTCACCTTCCTGCCACAATAACTGAAGACCAAGTGGGTACATAAGCAAATGTGGTGAAGAAAGCTGATGGTGCTCAGCTATCAAAAGATATAGTATCTGAGGTCTTAAAGGCTTGAAGATAAACAAGCCCATCTAGATGAAAAGTAGCAAAGACCACATGGAGGAAGCACAACAGCCTGTGTGATGATGGGGTGCCAATGGGATCAGGTATCAGACATCAAAGAGCAAAAAATTCATATCGTTGTGATTGAGAGGGAGTGCAGAGTGGAGACCCAAAGCCCATCTGTAGGTAACTGGAAATTTCCTTACAGAAGGTTTGTGGAGAGGAGATGAGCCAGTCAGGGTGCATACAACTTTCCTCTAGTTCTTCAAAACTCCCCCACCACCACCACCACTATCAAGATTCCAAATCTACCTTACATATCCAGCTAAACCAGAGCCTGTACACTGTACCCTGAAAACATGGAATCTAGGACAGATAAAGCCCTCCTGACCAATAATGAGAGTAGAAATATCCGAAGGGTAAGGGAACGGTGGGGGTAGAAAGAGGGAACTGATCACAATGATCTACATATAACCCCTTCCTTGGGGGGGTGGACAACAGAAAAGTGGGTAAAGGAAGGCATCGCTCAGTGTAAGACATGAAAAATCACAATAATTTATAAATTATCAAGGATTTGTGAGGGAGGAATGGTGGAGGAGGGAGGGGAAAATGAGAAGCTGATACCAAAGGTTGAAGTAGAAAGAAAATGTTTCGAGAATGATGATGACAACAAATGTAGAAATGTGCTTGACACAATGGATGGATGGATTGTGGTAAACAATGTCTAAGGCCCCAATAAAATGATTAAGAAAGGTCACTCCAAAAAAATGTGCCTTTAAACAAGCAGCCATCTAAGTGAGGGGTTAGCTAAGCCTATGCAGAAGAAGCACATCAGACTGTGTGATCTAAAGACTGTAAATAATAAACTCCAAGATCAGAAGGAAGAATTATATGAGAACATAAGTTCTGAGAACCTAGTGTGCAGAAAGCTATGAGTGAAAGCTTAAAATCCATTTGCTGAGACTTCAGAGGAACTTGACCTCAAGTGAATTCCCTTGGGTCATTGGCCAATGTTTTGAATAGTCTTGTCCTCAGAGTGCTCCAGAAAGTGAATTAATGAAGATATAGTTAGATTAAAATTTAATATCTTATTGTTTGTTTTCCCTTTTGACCTATTTTTAATTTGTTCCAATTTTTATTATATTCTGCTCTTTTGAATTGAGGCTTTTCTGTTTTATTTTATCATTGTTGAGTTTTATTTTCTTGATTTTCTTTATATGAAATCCAGAATTGGTTAATCATTAGAGAGAGAAGCTAGGTTAAAAGTTTCTTAGGATTATGAGAGAAGAGATTGGGGGGATAAGGAGCTAACAAGATTTAGTACAAAAATGAAAACTGAACAAAAATTCTAAAATTGGTTGTGTTGAAGATTGTACAACTCATTTAAATGTATCCAAACCGCTTAATTGTCTGGTACATGAATTGCTTGTCAATAAAAAGTTAGAAAATAATTTAACTGCTAATCAAACATTGTTGCTGCTTTGGCAAAAGACTAAGGAAGTTCCTGAGGTTCCTTAAAGACCACCTAGACAACTCTGCATGCTTCATACCCCTATGACTATAATACATATAAGAAATTGAATAAAAAGCAACCTGAGTGGTAGACCACATTTTAAATATTTAGATATTGTGTTTTCTATTTTAAAAACCAAGCGTTATTCATCTGGTTTTTTTGCTTATTTACTCCGTTAACTGAGGGTTCAGATTACAATCATTTGGGGGGATGGTTATTTATCATCCAATTTGCTTAGCTTATTAAATCCCAATGAGAGTTAAACCAACCTACATAAGTTGAGTTGTGATTAATCAAGTCCTTACTTCATTATACCATCAAAATGAAAACAAATGCTCACTCCTATACACATAAAAGTTTCTGACATTAAATTGCTCTTGTGATACCCGCAGTTCACCCTAAGAGCTTAAAAATTTCAATATGATAGTCTTAATAGACTCCAAAAAGCATTGAGAAAATCCAACATACATCTCTGGTAATAGTTCTTAAGAAACTAAGAATAAAAGCGAACTTTCTAAACTTGCTAAAGGGAGTCTACAAATACCTACAGCTAACATCACACTTAAATGTGCAAGAAAATGTTTTCTTTCTAAGATTTGGAACATGACAAGGGGTTTTGCTCTCACTATTTCTATTTAACATTGTGCTGCTGAAAGTTTTAGCGATTTCAGTGAGACAGAGAAAGGAAGTGGAAAAGACAAGAAGAAGCTAAAGCTATTTTTTGTTCTGTTTTGTTTATTTGGTGGATCCTATAGTCCTTTGTTGTTTCTTGTTGTTGTTTTTAGGTGCCATCAAGTGTGTTCTGACCAAGTGTGTGCTGATGCTTTGCACAACAAAACAAAACGCTGCCCAGTCCTGCACCAACCTCACAATTGTTCCTGTGCTTGAATCCATTGTTGGAAACAAAGTGTCCATCCCTCTCTTGAGGGCCTTTCACTTTGGTGCTGCCCCTCCACTTTACGTAACAAGATGTCTCTATCCAGGGACTAGCCTCTCATGAAAATAGCTATGCTTTCAGGTGTGTCGAGATAGCGAAACAACTAAAACTGAAGTTTAATGGCCCATTGTTGAATAAGTCCTTGCTGTGTGACATTTCTGGGGCTGCCATACCTGGACCACTGGACTCTCACCAGCCAGGTCTGTGCACAGCGTGGGCAGAGCGGGCAAGAGGAATCTTGAAAGATTTTAATATAGGAGAGAGAAAACTAAAGCAGTCTTTATTCATGATCATCTAGTAAAACACAGTGAACTCTACACACACACACACACACACACACACACATCCATGCACAAAAATCTACTGGGACAAAGGTTACCAGTTAGGATACAAGATGAATAATCAGAACTCCATGTAATTTTTATGTACTAGTCATGAGCAATCAAAAATTGAATTTAACAAAACTACCTAAAGAAGTATCAAAAACCAGTATTTAGTGATAGTTCTAAATTTTTATCTTCATAATAAGTCTTGAGACTTCACAAAATAAGTGCAAGATCTTTACAATGAAGACAAGAAAAATTTGCAGAGTGAAATGGAAAACCTACATAAAGAAGACATATACCTTGCTCGTTGGTCAGAAAACTCAATATTGTTAACATGTTGACTCTCTCCAACTAATCAATAAAATAACTCAATTCTAATTAAAGTCACAGCAAGCTTTTCCCAATTGAGATACCAGACAACCTGGTTCTGGAATTACAAAGAAACTATAGTAACGAAAACAACTTGAAAAAAATAATAAATTATGACAGTGATTATCTAATTCAACATTATTTTGAGATTTACTACAAAAATATAGAACTCTATAGATTAAATAAAAAACTAATAGACCAATTGGGGGGTAGGATCTATAAATACTCCTCAGTCATGACCAACTGGTTTCTAAGAAATATGAGAAGACAACTCAGTGAAGAAAGATAGGCTTTCCAAAAATGATATCTTTCTTTTTTTCAACAGTTTTAGTGAAAAGTAATTTATATATCATATAATTCAATAATTAAATCATTCAGTCATATCAAGGAAAATTGCAAAATCACCCACACTTCAATTTTAGAGGATCTCCCCACCATTAATTCACCTTTAAGATGAGTTATGCAATCACTATCTGTTCTAATGTCCCTCCCTGCTCTCATCTTTATTATTTATTCCCCAAATTCCCTTCTCTTCCCTATCATCTAACCCCAATCATTGAATTCCCTATAGTCCCTTGTATCAGTAACTTTCTCATGCATCCACTCCTCCCGGGCTTCTCAGCTTGAAGGTCCAATGGGAAAAATGTGTTAAGATTAATTACATAATAGTAAACAGAAAAAAAATTTTAATGTGTAAGAAGGAAAAGACCCCCAGAAACATTCAAAAACCCAGGGAAGAAATTTCTGTCATGGAACCAGTATGAGATACTTGCACTCAGAAAGATTCAGGTCAAAAAATAAATTTTTTAAAAGGTAAAATAAAGAAGGATAGATAGATAGATGATGAAAGATAGATAGATGATTGATAGATGATAGATAGTTAAATAGATAGATAGATTCCAGTCACAGCTATAGAGTCATCAACTGGCCAAGTATTAAGTTTAATCCAGAATTAATTCAGATTACAATGGTCTCTGATCATAAGGCTGCTAGAGACTTTGTGGCTAGAGTGGATCTGTCAGTGGCTCAACCTGACTGGATACTCTGCAGATGGGTTTGGGATTCCCACCATCCCGCATAGCTCTCCAAAATTGGGTGTTCATAATTTTTGTTCTGATGCTATTCTCCTCACCATATTCAAGTTTTGTAATTGTCATCTTTGGATCATAGAAGCTGGTGTGCTTCTTCTACGTGGACTTACTTGACCCCTCACATAGATGGCTGCTTGTTTAAAATACAAGCCTTTAAGACCCCGGACACTATGGATTGAGAGCCAGGCACTATCTGTATTCTTCACCACACTTTGTTATAGCACCCTTACCTTCAGTGATCACAAAAATGATACCTTTCTAACAAATGAGACAATACAGAAAAGAACTTTGATCCATGTCTAACACCATATGCAAAAGTTAACTCAAAGTGGATCATAGATTCAATGTAAAATCTAAAATTATAAAACTTTTAAAAGCGACCATAGGTGAAAATTTTGAGAATTTGAAGTGGCACACCAAACTTTTAGAGATATGATTATCTATAAAAAGAAAAAGTTAATTATGTCAAAATTAAGACTGCCTGCTCCCCAAAAACACTGTTATAAGAGTGAAAAAGAAAACCTCAATTTCAAGGAAAATATTTAAAATTCACATAGCCTATATTCTATCCACAATACATTACAAAATCTTACTTAAAAAAAAAAGATGACCCATTTAAAAAAATGGGCAAAGATTTGAGTAGACATTTCTTCAAAGAAGATAGACTAATGGGAAATATATACACTTAAATGGCTTAAATGGCTTATATACCTTACAGAGGTATATAAAAAGAAAAATAAATCATGACCAATTGTGATTTATACCAGGGATGCAGGGTTGTTTCAACATGAGAAAATCCATCAACATCATTCACCAGGTTGAGAAGAAAAAGTCAAGGACCACATGATAATATCATTGAGATGCAGAAAAAGCACTCTACAACACTCAACACCCATTCCTAATTAAGACACTCAAGAAGATAGAATTGGAATGAAAATACATCAATGTCATTAAAGCTATATATGAAAATCCAAAAGCCAGCATTACAATCAATGGAGAAAAGTAGAAAACCACATGTGGCAGTCATGTACTCAGTCTCCAAGAGACAGAGTATGATATGAAAAAATAATAACAATTTGTAAATTTTTAAGGGTTCCTAGGGGAAGGGGAGTGGGAGGGAGAGAAAACATGGGGATCTGGTACTGGGGGCCCAAGTGGGCAGAGGCTGTTTTGAGAGTGATGATGGCAACAAGTGTGCAAATGTGGTCTACATACAATTGTCATATGTATTGATCATGATGGGAGTTTATGAGCCCTCAATAAAATGATTTATTTTTTTAAAAGGGAGGGGAAAAGAGGAGCTTATACCAAGGTTTCAAGTAGAAAATATTTGGAAATGAAGATGGCAACATGTGTACAAAAATGCTTGATACAAATGATGTATGAAATGTTGTAAGATCTGTAAGAGCCCCCAATAAAATCACTGGGGGGGGAATTTAAGCACTGCATGATCCTGTGCCATCCTCACAACTGTACCTATGTCTGAGCTCATTGATGCAGCCACTGTCTCAATCCATCTTGTACAGGGCTATGGCGGTCATGTACTTGATGTCAATTTCATGGTTGGGATGTAGGAGTGGAGTCTAGCCTGTTAATCTGGAGATAACCAATGAGGGTTCTGTGTGGGCGTGGCTTTCTCCTGAGAATTCTGGGAAGTCTCACGGTATTTCCCAATTGAAGTAAAGAGACTTGACTCAGTCTCTAAGGACGAACTACTGACATGATGAGATGACAGCATGCTGATCTATCTTGATTCCTTGAGACTGGAGGAGCCAGAGGAGAAGCCACATGGGCTTGCCCTGATGGGAACAAACCTCTGGGGCCAGAGAAGTCACAGAGAGAGACCCCTGCCAGCACCGAGATACTTCCACTGCTGCTGGATACCCAAGTCTCTGCAACCACTGGCCTGTGCTTGTCCTGGTGTTATTGCACGTGCTTCATAAGTCGGAAGGAGACTTTATAGACTTGTATCGGACAAATGGGTTAACATTAGACTTCTGACCTTAAACTGGGATGCTTTTAAAATGTTCCATTTCTCTTGTATATAAAGCTATCCCTTATATCCATACGTGTGTTTATGAATTTGTTTCTCTAGTCTACCTGGACTAACACACCACACAAGAATGCCCCTTACCCCCACTTTTATTCAATATAGTCCTGGAGGTCCTAGCTAATAACATAAGGCATCAGAAAAGATATCAAAGGAGTACATCTGGGGAAAGAAGAAGTGAAATCATCATTACTTTCAGATGATGTGGTTGCTTATATTGAGAACCCCAAAGACCCCATAATAAGATTGATGGAAGAAATAGAGGACTGTGGGAGACTGGCAGGATGTGGAGGCCATGTGCTTATGTTAATTTCATGATTGAGATGTAGGGGTGGAGTCTAGCCTGTTAATCTGAAGATTGCCATTGAGCAGCCAATGAGGACTCTGTGTGGGCATGGATTTCTCCTGAGACGTCTGGGAAATCTTGCAATATTTCCCTAATGGAGATGAGAAACTATTTCCCCAGTTGTGGGGAGTTAGTCTCAGAGACAACAAACTGCTGACAAGACAATATGGCAGCGTCCCAGGAGCTGGAAGAGCCAGAGGAGAAGCCACACGACTTTACCCTGCTGGAACCAGACCTCTGAAGCTGGAGAAGCCACATGGAGACCCCTGCCAGGGCTGAGTCGCCTCTACTACCACTGGATGCTGTTGGACCCTGAGCCTTAGAAGTGAGGAGCCCTGGGGAGACCCCTGTCAGCAATGGGTTTCTGCACCCACTGGCCTGTGACAACTTTGTGGGTCGGAAGGAGGTGTTATAGACTGGTATCGGGCATATGGGCTAATATCGGACTTTGAACTGGACTAGGTTGGGATACTTTCTTAATGTCCTATTCCTTTTGTATATAAACCATACCCTTATATCCATATGCATGTCTATGAATTTGTTTCTCTAGTTTACCCGGACTAACACACATGATAAGGTTACAAGATCAACAAACAGAAATCAATTGGATTGCTATACACAACTAATGGGATTACAAAAGAAGAGATCAAGAAGGTAGTACCCTTCACAATTACCAAGTATGAATCAAAATATCTATGAGTATACCTAAACAACAACAGCAAAAACATCTGTATGAGGAAAGCCACAAAATCTATACAAGAAAACAAAAGTGACCTTCACAAATGGAAAAATATCCAATGATCATGGATCAGTAAACTCAACATTGTAATGATATCAAACTTACCATTGGTACTATATAGGTTCAAAGCAATCCTGATACAGATACCAGCACCATTTTTTAAAGAATTGGAAAAATTGACTACCAACTTCATATGGAAGGGGAAGAACCCAGACTTGGCAAAGAACTCAAGAAGAAGAATAAAGGGGGGAAGTGGCCTGACTTTAAACTTATTATAAGCCATAGTTGTCAAAAATGCATGCAGCAAGTATATGCTGACCAATGAATTAGAATAGAAAATACAGACATAGAATACAGAATACAGACAACTCTTCTTTGATAAGCCTCCCACACTCACCCCCAAAAAGATCAAATAAAAAAATGCCTTTTAAAATAAATGATGTGGTAAAAACTGGATGTCAACCTGCAGAAAAATGAACCAAAACTTTTACTTCACCCCATCCACAAGGACAAATTCAAGGTGGATACTGTACAGACCTTGAAACAAAACCCCTATCAAGATCATCATCAACAACAACAACAAAACAAGGACATGCTAAAAACCTTCATGCAGGAAATATATGGGCTATGAGCAATAATGAAGGACACACATCCAGAGGAAGAGAGAACCGATGTGTCCAACAGACAAAAGATAAAGCACCTATACACATTGAAAGAGTTCATCAAGAGAATAATGAGAGATCCCACAGACTGGGTTAAGAGATTTAGCAAAACATATGAGACAAAGGTCTTATCTCTAAAATCTGCAGAACCCTGCAACTTTACAATAAGAAAACAACAACAACAATGGATAATCCATGGAGGAGGTGTACAAAAGACCAGAACAGAAAATGCAGAGAGGATTTAGAGCTGACCACAGCTGGAGACATCTTCTCCCCTACTTAGATGACAGTGCTACAGAGGACAACACTGAAGATACAGCTTGGGCAGAGTGGCAGGCATGACCTGCTCACAAGAGGCAAACCAAGAGGGGAGTGCAACAGACCAGCAATGGGAGCAGAACCATGATGTTCCTGAAGAATCTCCACAGCAAACATCTGCCTTGGGGGTGGGGGAGAGGTGGCATTTGGCATCCTGTTTGAACTGGTTGGGGGATATTCACAAGGGGACCACATTGAAAGTTTTAGATATAAGGGGGTGGGCGTGGAGCACTAGACCGCTCCAGCCTTGACTGCAGGAAAGGCAACCTGGTCTTGAAGAAGACGTGCCCCTCAGACCCTAATGCTGAGGACTAAAAGGGTATAAGGACTATTGGGTTAGCGGGTCCTTGGAGATGGATCCCTTAAAGAAAAGAGGAATGGACCAATGGATTTAATCATGGCCTGCTCACTATTTAACAAGAGGAATACTCTTGTACTGAGAGTCAGAACAATAGACATAGAACTATTGGGAACTCAGCATGGGCTGTCCTCTTCTTCTCCTTCTCCTTCTTTCTCTCTTGGTGTCTCTCTCTATAAGACAGGCAGGATAATAAATCCCAAGGAGACAGCAATGGGACTGAAAAGTTGGCATAGGGGAAGCGGGTGGTCATGGGAGAAGAGAAGAGGTAGCGAGGAGAGCAATAAGCCAATAAGTCAGGGACAGGGGATACCAAAGCATGTAAAAGTGATGGCGAGGAGGGACTAGCCCTCCTAGTCAATTGATCAATTGAAAAGTATTTGAGAGGAATTATTGAGAGGTGAACAAGGGGTACATATGATAGTGGGCAGGAGAAATGGGGGAAAAAAAGAAATAGAGGCAAGCCAAAAAAGCAAAGAAAAATAAGTATGTAGGTATAAATATAGATACATATATAGGCAAAAATATAAAGATGTATTTGTCTATGTATATGTGTGTGCATAAATGCAAGGAAGCTGGTAGACTTTGGGTCTCTACTTAAATCTTACCTCAGTACAAGAATTATTTGTTCTAATTAGGTAGCAATGTATGATACTCACCCACCCAACATGATCACTGAGAACAAAATGGGAACATAGCAAGTATGATAAAGAAAGTGGATGGTGCCCCAGCTATTAAAAGATATAGTGTCTGGGGTCTTAAAATGCTTGAAGTTAAACAAGCAGACATCTGTCAGGGTGGGATCATGAGGTGTCGATGGGGATATGTATCAGAACAAAACTAGCAATCAAATTAGCGTGAAGGAGCATAGACAAAGTGGAGACCCCCAAACCACCTGTAAGATAATGGGACAATCCTTCACAGATGGGCCAAATGGAAGGGACGGTATATCCAGGGTGCAGTATAGCACTGTTGAAACACTTTAACTACACTTTAATATTTTCTCCCCCTATTATTATTGTCTTAGTTTTACCTCCTTAATCTCATTAGGCCTACATATGTCCATGTGTATAATTAAGATTGTTTGATACATGAAATCCAAGAGAAACAAACCCTTCAGGAATTGTAGCAAGAATAATGCCTCACTGAGGGTATAGAAGAGGGGGGCACGACTGATAGCAATGATGACCACAAACCACACTTGAGAGGAATGAATAACATAATGGCAGAATGAACAGAGACACTGGATGTTGTAAGACATGGGGAGAGGGGACTAACAATGATAATTAAATTTAATTTAACAACGAGGGTTCTTGGGGTGTGGGAGGGCAGAAATAAAGGGGAGCTGATGCTAAGGAGTTCAAGAAGAAAGAAAATGTTTTGCCAATGATGGCGACAACAATTGCACAAGCTAATTGAGCTAGGCAGTGCTATAATCTCTGTAGAGCCTTCAACAAAATGGGGGGAAAGACTTAACACTGTTGGTCTTTAGAAATACGAAGATTAAAACCACAATGAAACCTCATCATACTCGCTAAAATTTAAAAGACCAGTCCCATCAAGCTACTGAATCTGAAATTTTCATAATACTGCCAGGGGAATTACATCTACTTGGGAAGACAATTTGGTTGTTTACTTGAAAAGAAAAATAAGCATATACCTTCCAAGCAAGGTAGCCATTCCAAGATTTAGTATTGATCAAAGAGAAACGAGAGCAAGAGTCCATATAAGCACTTTTGCGTTAATGTTCATACAACTTTGTTTGCAGCTGCCATATACTAGAAACAACCCAAATAGCCAAATAAACAATTTCCTTTTAACCATTCATTGTAATATCACTCATCGTAAAAAGAATGAACTATTTACAAGGAGAAAATAGACAAGCCTCATAATAATTATAAGAAGTAAAAGAGATGCGATCAAAACAAAAAGAGTTTATACTATGGCTCCATTTATAAAATGGAAACTAAGGTCAGTGGGTGCCTGAAGGGACCAAGGGGAGGAAATGCCAAGGGACCCAAGATAAGCCATATAACAAATTTAGTGCATTGCACCTTATGAGTACGTGTGGCTTGTTGGATATCAACTATACCTCAGTGAAACAATGGAAAAGATTCATAGGCAGCGCCTCATATTGAATTCTATCTATTCTATTCTATTCTATCTATCTATCTAGTCTTTGTTTACGCTCTTCTTTCAGATCAGAACACTCTCTCCTTTTGTACTCTTACCCTTGAAATCCTTCTTGCTCTCCTAAATCTAACTCAGATAAAATGTCATCTTTTCCACAAAGATGTTCCCAATATTTCCTTTTAACATGAGATGCACCCATCCTTATCATTCCACCTGTTTATTGTGGTTTACCCTTGCAATCCAGTCCCACTACACTGAAAGTTTCTTGAAAGAGAGGTCATTAGTGGGGGTGCAGGAAATTCCACCTATGATGAGGCAGGTTATTAATTATAGAAATATTCTGTGACTGCTTCAGGGGTAGAGAGATGAGGAAAAAGAGGAAACAGAAAATCACGTCCTTCCCTCCCTTAGCTGAAGTTTCCTTCTAAAGGCAAGTTCTGTTCTGATAATCCAATCAGTGCAGATGCACTAAATGGTGTTCATGTGTTATCTATGCAAGCAGCTCATTTTCAACATGTCTCCCTGGAGATAACCTCTCAACCCAGAGGAGCAATTTTCCTGGTAGATATTTCAGACATTCTGGGAGACTGGTGGGGAAAATGACATCCAAACGAAGCAAGGCCTCACAATGCCCTCCCATGATCCCAGCTGGCAGCCTGCCCTCAGGAAGGAGTGCAGAAAATGATCTCTTACCAGATGAGCCAATAGATCTTTTAAAGGTTCCACAATTATCTTTAGGGAGTAGTTTTAAGACTGAAGAATGTGTCTTGCAGTCTTACATGTTACCTGAAAATGGGGAGCTTCTATTATGTGATTCAATCTTTATAGATCAATGACAGAAGGGCCCAGTGTTCATACAATAAGTTTAGAGGGAAAATAAAGTGTTAAGTATTCTTACTCACCAAGTCTAGATCAGAATTCCTATAGTATCTCTTAGATCATCCTCTGTTTTTGTTAAACACTGGAAATATATTTGGTATCTTAGCAAAATAGTTTTGCCTGAAAATATGATATCATAACAGCAATACTAGAAGTTCTGGATACAAATTACTTATTCAAATATGCTGCAGAGTCCAATATTTTCATCAGTATCTTATTTTAAGAGCTATTTCTTTTGCAATACACTGGTCTTAGAAATAAATAGAATGTGTTTAGTATAGACGTAACTAAACAGAGACTGTAAAAGTTATGGGAAGAATAATTTGAAATCGAATTTAAAATATATTAACTCCTTTTCCACTTACACACTTTGAAAGAGCAATAAACTATTTAATTTATTTGCTAGATGGTAAAAGCCAAGTTAGTAAAAATCTATGCTTTGTCTCCTAATTTATCTTCATTCACTCATTCATTTGTATCAAACTGCTTCCGTGTACTTAACCTATGAAAGGTTCTACTTTTGACAGACGACAAGGGAGAGGAGTCCCTGATCACCTAGAGTCTGCATTCTAGTGGAAGAGGTAACCACCAAACCAATAAGCAATCCACACAGAAGATAAAGAAAGTCTCCAGAGAATTATACCAGGGTGAAGTGCTTGTGGCTACTAGATTAAGTAGCCAGGGGAGAAAGGTCTGTGGCAATTATATCTAAAGTGGCAGTTTAGTAACAGGGAAAATGCAGTTGCAGAGAGTCAAGAAAGCACTTTTGAGTCAAGAGAAACAGCCTACTATGGCTGTGGCAGTCATGTGCTTATGTTAATTTCATGATTGAGATGTAGGGGTGGAGTCTAGCCTGTTAATCTAGAGATAGCAATCGAGTAGCCAATGAGGCCTCCGTTGGGGACCTCCTGATACTTCTGGGAAATCTCGTGATATTTCCCTTGTGAGGATGAGAAGCTATCTCCCCAGTTTTGGGGAGTTGGTCTCAGAGACAAGGAATTACCGACAAGACAAGATTGCAGTGTCCAAGCTGTTGCAGGAGCCAGAGGAGAAACCACATGGCCTTGCCCTGATGGAACCAGACCTCTGAAGCTGGAGAAGCATGGGGAGACCCCTGGCAGCGTTGAGTTGCTTCTACCACCACTGCATGCTGTTGTGGACCCGGAGCCCTGGAAATGAGGAGCCATGAGCGGACCGCTGCTGGTGCCGAGACTCTGCACCCACTGGCCTCTGACTTCATGAGTCGGAAGGAGACTTTATAGACCGATATCAGGGATATGGGTTAACATCGGACTTACGACTTTGAACTGGATTGGGTTGGGATGCTTTCTCAATGTCTCATTCCTCTTGTATATCAACCTTTTCCTTATATCCATATGCGTGTCTATAAATTTGTTCCTCTAGTCTACCCAGACTGACAATGGCTAAAAGAAGGGGGGGGAGGGAAGGAAAGGAAAGGAAAAGAAAGGAAAGGAAAGGAAAGGAAAGGAAAGGAAAGGAAAGGAAAGGAAAGGAAAGGAAAAGGAAAGAAATCGATGTGTTCCAAGAAGAAAAAGGAAAAATAGTATACCTGAAACCTGGTTATATAAGAGTGATGAGTGGGGTAAAGGGGTTAGGGAGGGGACAGCCAACAAAGTTTTTGTCAAAAAGAGTTAAGGAGCTTGAATTTTATTCTAAGTATGATAAGATATTAGTAGAAAGCTTGGAGCATTGGATTCATCTGCCCTGATTGACATTTTAGAAGATCCCTCTGGATCCTTCAAGAAACATGGGTGGTAGAGAAAGCAAGACTAGGAAAAAGGAAAGCAGGTGGATAACATCATAGGAAACCAGGAAAGAATTCATAGAGACTTTGGACTAAGGTAATGGTGGCAGCGAAAAAGAGAAGTAGATGAATTAAGACCTTTGTTGGTCATAGAATGGTCAAAACTTGCTGCAAAATCAAATAAGATATTTTTGAGGAAGAATTCAAAGATAATACTTTGGTCTTTAGGTTACTGGTATTCAAGAGGTGCTTAAAACTCATGCACACAGCTCCAGTGGCATAATAACTATGTACTGGGTGCTAACCAAAACATTCGAACAGTCGCTACTCAGGCAAAAGACGAGCTTTTCTACTCTGGTAAAGAGTTACAGTCTAGGAAAAACACAGGAGCAGTTCAATCTTATCTATCTTATCCTATAATGTCACTACAAGTCAACATCAAGCCATGGCGGTGATAGCTGTTTCATTTTAAGGATAACATATATAGTTATTACCCCTAGTACTTAAGAACAATAGATTAATGTCTACAATACTTCAACAGATTACCTATTTCCCCAATTGTGCACTAGGACTCATAAATGTCAGAGATAGCCAGCATCTCTTCCCTCTCTCTGTTCTAACTAATCAGTCAGTGACACTCATCAATTTTCTCTCTCAGTCTCCCTAAGCTGAACCTCAACTCTATCTCCTCGGTCACCTTACTCATTCAAACTTGCGGTTCTTTTTCAATGTGCACTCACCTCTTCCAGTCCATTCTCCACCAGCATCCACTCTAATTTATGAAAAGGTACGTGTTCTCCAGCAGCTCCAAAGCACCCTGTTCTAGAAGAGTATGTTAGCTTTTTGGGAGGGACCTCTCCTTCTGTCAGTCTAACTTCGGCTTTATTTCTGATCCAACTAATTTACATTCTACTCCTTTACGCACCATGTGCTCCCTTAAAGAAACATTGGACACCCTCTTGGTACTTGGGCAAGGTATTTCTGCAATATTAATCACAGATCACTTTTAATTTCCATACAGTATATCACAATCTTGCTTCAATAATTAAATGTGCCATAGTTATTTAATCTCACTCACTCCTAGCAGTCAACACAGCTAGCATGTAAACTCAATGAGGGTTTTGACCTTTTAGTCATATTGACCACTGTGTCCACAATTTCTAGGGAATGCCTGATAGACAATTAGAAATTAATCAACATTGTTTTTGCTGTTGCTGCTGTTGGGTTTTTTTGGTGTTGTTTTTAGATGCCACTGAGTTTGTTCTGACCCCTAGTGACCCTCTGTACCACAGAAAAAAAATCACTGCACTGTCCTAAGCTTCCATGCCCTTGTCACACTTGTCCCTGTGCTTGAGTCAGTTGTTGCAGCACTGTGTCAGCTCATCTCATTAAGGACTTTCCTCTTTTTCACTTCCCCTCTACGTTACCAAGCATGATGTTCCTTCAACAGGGACTGAAAACATGTCTAAATTATGTAAGATGAAGTTGCTCCCTCCGTGCCTTTAAGGAGCATGCTAGTTTGTCCTTTTAGTGTAGCAGTTCATGGTCCTTCCTATATTTTTCCCCAACATCACAATTCAAATTGGTTTTTATTTGGTCTTCCTTATTCAATGTCCAACTTCTGCATACATATGGGACCATTAAAAATACCATGGCTTGTCCTACTCCCACCACCAGAGAGCAGTGATGCCCCCCCCAAAAAAAGAAGAAAATACCATGGCTTGGAACAAGCACACCTTAGCCCTCAAACTAATATACATGCTGTTCAAGACTCTAAAAGTGTCTTGTGTAGCAGGTTTGTTTAATGCAACCAGTCTTTTGATCTCTCGACTCATGTTTCCATGAGCATTGATTGTGGGTTTTTTGCATCGTCTTATTGGGGGTAAGACAACTCATCACAATCCATACATCCATCCATTATATGGCAAGCACATTTGTACATTTGTTGCCCTCATCATTCTCAAAACATTTGCTTTCAACTTGAACCCTTGGTATCAACTCATTTTCCTCCTCCCTCACCACTTCCCCCTCCCTCATGAACCTTTGATTTTTTTCTTTTTATATTAAATCATTTTATTGGGAGTTCTTACAACTCTTATCACAATCCACTCATACATCTATGTGTCAAGTATTTTTGTACATTTGTTTCCCACATCATTCTCAAAACACTTGCTTTCTGTTTGAGCCCTGGTATCCACTCCTCATTTTCCCCTCCCTCCCTGCTCCCCCCTCCCCCATGAATCCTTGACAATTTATAAATTATTATTATTTTGTCACATCTTACACTATCTGACATCTCCTTCACTCACTTCTCCACTGTTTGTTCCTCAAGAAGGAAGGTATATGTATATCCCTACAATCCTTTCTCCCTTTCTACCCCATTTTTCCTCCATCCTCCCATTGTTGCCCTTCTCACCACTGGTCCTAAGGAGTTCTTTTGTTTTGAATTGTCTTGTGTTTCCAGTTCCTAACTGCACCACTATATATTCTCTGGACCAGTTGGATTTGTAAGGCAGAATTGGGATCATGATAGTGGGGGGGGGGTGGTCGGAAGCATTTAAAAACTAGAGGAACATTGTATGTTTCACCGTTGCTACACTGCACCCTGACTGGCTCATCACCTCCCTGAGAACCTTCTGTAACAGAATGTCCAGTTGCCTATAGATGGACTTTGGGTCCCCACCCTGCACACCCCCTCATTCACAATGATTTGATTTTTTTTTGTTTGACGCTTGATAGCTGATCCCCTCAACACGCCGTGATGATGCAGGTTGCTGTGTTTCTTCCACGTGAGCTTTGTTGATTCTCAGCTAGATGGCCGCTTGTTTATCTTCAAGCCTTTAAGGTCCCAGATTTTATATCCCTTGATAGCCAGACACCATCAGTTTTATTCACCACCTTTACTTATGCATCCTCTTTGTCCACAGCAATTGTGTTTAAAACCCCATATGCTATATCTTATGATAGCCAGGCACCATCAACTTTCTTCATCACATTTGCTTTTGCACCCACTTTGTCTTTAGCAATCGTGTTGGGAAGGTGAGCATCTCAGACTGACAAATTATTAGAATCAAGTTTTCTTTTATTATGGGAGTACTTGAGTAGCAGCCCACTGTCCATATGTTTCCTTAATTCTAAACCTATAAATATATGTACATAGATATCTTTCCCCTTAGGCATATATAAATATTTTTGCATATGCATATGCCTGTGTTTAGATCTCTATAAATGCCTTTTGTCTCCTCGTTCTATTTCTCTACTTCTTTTTACTTTCTTCTTGTCTTACTATCATGTTCAGCCTTTATTTGGGTTTCTGGAATTCCTGTTGGCTACAGTGCCCTTGATCCAGTCCTGTCAGACATCCTACACCCTCCTCGCCATCGATTTTTGGCCACTTGTTCCCTTGTCCCTGGGTTTGTTAACACCGACACCCTTTTCCCCATCTCCCCCTCTCCCATGTCCTCCTGGAACTGCTATCCTGTTGTTCTCTTTTCCTGTTTGTATACCTGCTTATCCCTTCCAAACAACAGGAAGGCAATAACAACAAATCCTATAAATAGTCAAGGTCTATTTGTTGTCCTTTACGAGTGTTTTCTAGTAGAGACTGGTGAGGCACTTTGCCCTGACCCCACAGTCTATTTTTGTTATTCCCTAAGGACTTCATACTCAGCTCCCCTTGTTGCTCTGTTGCACGCCCCCAGTGTCTGACTTCCACATGGTGAGCTCAGAGTGGGCACAATTCCTGCGGTGTATCTCCAGTGCTGTCCCTCGAGGCGTATGGATCATTGAGGAATGTTTTGTCTCATGGTGGGGCTGGCCTTAGGGTCCTCTCTGTGCATTGTCTGGTCTGAGCAAAAATATTGTCCTAAGGACATAGTGGGCCAGGATGTGTTTCACTCTTTTTTCCCTCCCTCTTCCTCATTTTTGACTCCAGTGTTCTCTGAACAGCCAGATCCCTCTCCCTGATCTGTAATTACAATGCTGTCCTCTGAAGTGAATTCTTCTAGGGCCCAGGGATGCTGTCCATGTAGTTGGTAATGGAGCTGGCCCCTCAGGCCTCTCTGCTGGTTCCCTGCTTCATATCAGTATGTTGTGTTCTTGTCTTGGAACCCTTGATAATTTTATGTTATTATTATTTTGTCATGTCATACACTGTCAGATCTCCCTTCATCCACTTCCCTGTTGTTCGTACCCCAGGGAGGAAATTATACGTAGATCCTTATAACGTTGATTGTGTTTTGAGGTAAGACAATATCCTTGCCAATTTAAGCCTTTTCTCAACACTAGATAATTAAATAAAGTGATTTATACATGCACCTTTTGGGAGGAGGTATGTGTATGTGTATATTTTATGTTACTGGAAACCATAAGCTTTCCAAAGTGATAGTCTTTTCAGAGGCAGACTACCATATCTTTCTCCTGAAGAACATATACTGGGTTCCAATTGTCCACTTTCCAGATAGCAGCTACGCCCTTAACCACTATACCACTATGGGTCTTATGCTACTGAAAAGCTTCAAATGTTAATTTCATAATAACTATAATTCAACAGGAAATTAAATCATCTTAAAAAATAAGAAAAGAGACATGCAAGTTGAAAACAAGAAAAATTATGTATCCAATATTGTCAAAAGAAACCATCCTTCAACAGTAGGCATAATTACAAGGCGTTAATACATATAGATTATAGTAAAGTCATAGAAGATAGGAAAGACAGGTGAGAGTAAAATAAAGGAATCAGAATCATGTCATGGTAGCATGTTTAACTCAGCCCCTCTTGATAGTGCATGTGAAATTTGGAGGAGAAAGAAGCCCTTATCTTGGGACATTTATAGGTAGCCCTAAGACAGTAGATCTCAACCTTTCTAATGCCATGACTCTTCAATACATCCAACCATGAAACTTCATTGTTACTTCATAACTGCAATTCTGCCACTGTTATGAATTTTCATGAAGATATGCGATATCTGATATGCACGATGTATGTTCATTGTTACAAATTGAACATAATCAAACTCAGTGATTAATCACAAAAACAAACTGTCACTAAACATTCTTAAATATTTACTTCTAATTACAAATAAATAAAATTTTGTCATGAAGCATGGTGTGGCAGTCTCCTAATCTGGTGTGAATTTGAGGATTAAGAGTGCAGGGAGTCTATCCTATCAACCTGGAGATAGCCAATGAGACCTCTCTGTGGGCATGGCCTTCTCCTGAGAATTGTGGGAAATGTGGCCATTCCTTCTTGGAGGCGAAGACTCTGTCTCTCTTGGTTCACTTCCTTGGAGATTTTCTACTGACAACACTTTCTTGGAGACACTTGACTAACAAGACTGGCCTCCTTGTGAGACATCCCTGAGGAGAAGCCACATGAACCTACCCTGATGTGGCCAGAAATCTGGACCTAGAGAAGCCTCAGGAAGACCCCTGCCAGCACTGAAATGCTTCTACTACCACTGGATATGCAAGACTCTGCACTCACGGGCCTGTGATTGTCCTGGTGTCATGAGCTTCATGAGGCTGAAGACTTATAGATTGTTATGGGGCATATGGGCTAATGTCATACTTAGGACCTTGGACTGGACTGTGATCTTTTTTCAGTGTTCTATTGCTCTTGTGTATAAACCTCTTTCTTATACACATATAAGTGTCTATGGATTTGTTTCTCTAATCTATCCGGACCAACATACATGATATAGCAGGGGTAACAATCTAATGTGGGCGGACCCATCTGCAGATGGATAGAGGAACAGTGTCTCAGTTCCTAAGACCATGGAAACATGTTTTCCAATGGTCTTAGGTGACCTCTGTGAGTCATTAGACTCCCAAAAGAGTCATGGGAACCGCTGTCCTAATAAATGCATATTTAGCAGTTACATGCAACACAAGGTGAATGGTATCTACACTAAGGTCCCTGAGCTAACAGGTGAGGAAACCTAACACCCCCACTGGGGGAAAGTATGAGGGGAGTTGGATGACAATGAGGGAGGCGATAGCAACAGGATATCTGCTTCTATAGGGAGATAGAATCAACCATGTGCTTATTTTAATGCAGCATAACTGTTAAGGGGAGAATCTGTAGGAATATTTAAAGCAGGTTACTTTACCTCTAATTTACCGAATGGAGGCTTTCCTACCATGGATAACCAGCTTTCCAGATTCCCTCTCTTATAACCCTAGGGAATATAGCCATCATATTTCCCTCAGTGTTAGCTTCCCTGTGCAATATTATTTGCACATTTATACTTGCAGTGCTTTTTTAATTCTCTATTTACATTAACTCACATGATTATCACATTCCCTGATAAGCTGCCTAAGATAGTCCATCCCTCCACTACACCACCATGGGAATCACATTTGATCTCCTTACTTTGTTTTATGAGGGGAGATAAAAAAATTACTGATATTAGGGTTTGGTTCTGGTTCATACATGCATGGGTTTATTTCAAAGAAAACATGTTTCTAAATGTCTCTAAAGTGGATGGCTACAGACAAGTTTTCTCAGTGATACCCTTGTGTTAGGGTGCCTTAAAAATATGTCAGTATCTTCTGGGTCAGTTGCTGAAGGCAAAAAGTTCTGCTGAGAAGGTTCTGACAACTGATTTTGGTAATTTCAAGTATGTAATCTTGCTGGATTTTCTCAAAGGACAGAGGACAATCACCAAGGTTTATTAGGAAAAAGTTTCCAGGAAAATTGTGCCAAGGATTTTTTTTAAAAATCAAGAGCACGTGCCTGCTCGTTCTTTGAGGGTCGTAGAGGCTGTCCTGTGATAAGTTCTCTGAGAAGTTTTACCCTCAAGCACTCTCCAGTCCTCATCTGTCCCCTGCAGACGTATTTCAGTTCCCAAGACATGAAGAACAGTTCAAAGGAGCCTGACCTGAATCCTTCGAGGATGCCCAAGAGTACTATTGTCATATGGCAGAAATCAAAGAAAGCAGAATTCTTTGGAAAAGGATTAAAGAGACATTAACACTGCTTCTAAATATAGGATATGTCCCAAAATATCAACACTTTTGGTGTTTTTCTTTAATAAAGATTTCTGTGATTTTGTCGCAATATTTTTTCACTGACCATAGGGTTTTTCTTCATAGTACCTAATTTCTCCACACAATTGTCAGCTTCCTTGTCTATCTTTTCCTCTGTATTATAAATACCATGAAAGCAAGAACTTTATATTGTTTAATACATATATCAATAATTAATTATTATAATTATTATTTATTTATATTTATATAATAATATATTTATTATAATTATTATTAAAATTAAAATAATTATTAATAATTAAATAATTGATTAATTTAATTAATAATACTATACCCCTGAGTGGCTGGCACATGACAAAGCAAAAGAAACAGACAAACACACCAGGGTTGAGTTGATTTCAAGTCATAGCGATACTCTCGCACAGGGTAGAAGTGTCCCTGTAGGCTTCCAAGACTGAAATCAATTGGGAGTAGAAGGCCTTGTCTTTCTCTTGCAGGGTGCCTGGTGGTTTCGAACTTACAACCTTGCAATTAGCAGCCCACAGGTTAATACCACCAGGGTTCAGCACATGGTAGGTGTACAGTAAATATTTGTTGTTGGAAAGAATGACACCACTGAGTTCTTTCTAGGAAGTTTAATAGGAAGGCAGGATATTATCGCAGAGCAAGTCTTTTAGTTCAAAAAACACCTGAGCTGTGCTTTGACTTTTCCTTGGACCATCAGCCAATAAGACATGTCTCATCAGTTCAGTAGACTGCTGACAGAAAGAGAGGAGTCCATTGAGAACTTGAGTTTAAGATGGATAGAACTATAGATTTGTGGAAGGTGAACAGGAGATGCAAACAGAAACTAGTCAGGGAAAGAAATCTTCAAATATACACGATATATTTTAAATATCCCACTACTCACTTACAAATGCCTAATGCCACATCATTGCCAACTGGGAGAGTTTTCCAGAAGTACCTGCATAAGAGGCACCTTTAGCACTTGTTAAAAATAGAACTTGCTGTGTACCAACCTGGGACAACCCAATCAACATGGTAAGCAGAGGGGACAAGCAACAGGACACAAGGAAAAGCGAGCACCCCAGTGGAAGGAAACCAGCAGGATGTTAAATGAACTTGATACCATTTAAAAATTTTTATATGTGATAATAATTCTATTTTCCTAGTTGGGTATAAGCAAACAATTTATTTTGGACCGGTTGGGTATATATATCTAGCCTCACATTAAGTTTTCTCTCCTCAACCAGTTAAGAAGGTGACAGTGGCATGGGTACTATTTTGAAATGCTAAAAGTGTATGGAGAACTATAACAGACTCCCCAACAAACGTTTTATGACAAATGAAATTCCTTCTGGCTCCTTTGTAAGCACTATTTCTGGATGGTATAAAAATAAGGTTCTGTCTCCAGAATATAGTCCAATATTTCAGTTTGTCAATAGATTCCTCTACTGATCATTCTCATTTAAAAAAATCCGCTAAATCAGACAATTGATCCCACATTAGTAAAGAATTGGCAAATCAAGTATTTCATGATTGAGATGAATTTTACAAGATAGGTTTTTCTAAGTCCAGTGGCTATGCTAGGAAATACTGACAATAATCCAAAGTGTTATAAGGCATGCAACAGAAATTTTCAGAATGTAATGAATGTGCCGTCTTCCTACCATGTTCTACACATTTATTTAATCTTGTAAGATGTAATGCTTAGACAACCATTAGCCAGCTGTATTTGATATTTTTTTCCTATTACCTTACTCTATACATTTTTTACTGCTTCTTCTCATTGGTGGGCAATTATTAAGACATACTCAGATACTGATCAAGTATTAAAATATTTGTCTAATACTCCAGAAGTACACATAGTCACAATAAATGCAGTCCTTGAATCCTATACTCAGATTCTAGATACCTTAGAAAATATTGCTAAGAATATTATTAACTAAAAGAATACACTATTATGTGACATAATAGCTTACAACATTTTCATCTGTCCAGTAAAGCTTCCAACGATTCAGAAATAAAGTTAAAGCCATGGTCAGGCCTCTACTAGTCATTAACAGTGTGTGTACATAAGTTAAGAAAAGATTTTGAGCACACGAAGAAATACTGACAAATAGTTACGACAAAGCAGTACACCATCGCAAAAGAAATAGGAAGAAGCATGTAAATGACAGAAGTGTCACTGAGGCCAGAGATTAATATTGTGTAACCAAATAGTGCATCACCATTGACATATGTTCATCTTGTTTGAAATGAAGGACAAAAGTGTCTGAGAGTCTTTCAAGTGGGATTTTTAATCTTAAACAGGGTGAATATTCCTAATGCTAAATGCAGGAAGGAAACCAAAAACTCAGTTCAGGCTTATTCCAGTGATTTAAATACATACCTAGAGTAGTGAGACAATCTCACTCTTAGATGAGAATTAAGTGTATAGATGGAGAAAAGACAAATCTTGCTCATGGACACATGCATGGTTCCATTATAAAAAGTTAAACACCAGGCATATTTTCCCATGTTGAAATACAGCTATCACAAACTAGCTGTACAATAGAATGCTCAATTTGTCGATAAAGAGACTCAAAATTCCCCAGTGTACTATTAGGATCTAAGGAAATCTCCACTCATTCTTATTTTGAATCAAAGTAGACATGGTTATAAGGCAGCTTAATTATGATAAACTTATTGCAAAGCTAGTATGAGTGAGCAAAAAATAGAAAAATGCTTTAAATTATGACATTTTAGCAACAAAATACACCTCAAAACAAAAAAGAGCAATGTATTATGTGTTTTCTGATCATTAAATTTCTTTTGTGACATCTTTTCTTTATTCATTTATAATGATAGCATTTATTACAAAACAAGCATAAAAATTGAAATATTTTCTAAATTCATTTAGTTATACTTAATTGCTGCATTTTGTTTTACTATTTGTTTAACCATTCAATCATATGTTGCATTTTAATCTTCTGTTATCACCTCTACAATACTTTGACAACAAGACAATTCCATACCTCAATTATTTTCTGAGGGAATCACTGGAGCCTAAATCCATGTGTGGACAGGGCAAATGAATTTTGGACTCCCACTGTCATCCATAGGTCCTTCTGCAAACCAGGAGTTCATAATATCATCCTGTCCTTCAGCTTTGGATTATATTATTTATAATACTTAGATCAGACAGGCTAGTGTGTGTCCATGTGAGCTTGCCATCTCACTTAGATTGCTGCTTAATTAAAGACAAAATGTTAAGACCCTAGATGCTACTCTTTGTAATACACCATCTAATTTGTTTACCACATTTTGATGTAAATCCCAAATCTCCCATGATCTAATCATGAGGGTGTGTATCAAGCAAAGCCATATCAGAAGAACTAGTTGTTCTTAGATTGGGTTAGGATTAAGTGAGAACCCAAAATCCATTCCTATATCTGTTTATGGTTTATATATGCTTCTCATTCACCTTGGAGACATAGTTGTCATTTTATGCTAGCTAGATTATCAGTCATCCCCCTGAAGCATAAGGTCATCTTGTTGATAGTGTCATTAATTCAGTCCATAGTAATGCATTTAAAGCACCAATGAGAAAGGAAGATTAGACAAGTGTAGACTCACTATGTATCTGAATACATGGATTATTGACTTACAGAGATTAAATCTTTAAGTGAACGGAATTATTTACACAAACCAAGGAGGCTAGTGGTCAGTCAAAACTTACAATAATGGTGAGGATTTTTATCAAATTGACATTTTAGTGGAAGATATTTTATGCTTTAATATGAAGCTTATTGGAATTACTGTAAAACACAGCAGCTGGCAAGAGAATCAGGCCACAGCAGTAAATGCAAACAATTTATTTCTGATTCAATTTTTCATTTTCATATTCATTTTTATACCCCTGCATGTTTTAAAAGCAATGTTCTGAGGAGGCTTTTTTTCCCCTTTGGCTTTTTGCAAGATCAAACACTGAATGTTAACTGTGGAAAGAAGTAACAAAGGCCCTGTTGGTAAGTTATGAGTTCAAAATGTGGCATTTAATATAGTAGTATGTATCTTCTCTGAGGAAATTTGATTGTAAATAAAAGTTCAGTAGTGTCTATAAAAGAAAGAAAAATTATCTAGAATTCATCATAAAAATAAAAGAGAAATTTGTCTGAGTTCTTAATATTTTTTTGCCTTCTTTTCAATGGAGACTTTTAATCTGTCTTACTTTGCCATTCCTGCTAGGATTTTTGTTGTTCTTTGTTCTTTAAGGTTTTCTGTAAATGAAATCAAGCATAGGTGAATCTATGGGGACAATAAGTGAACTAATGGTTCCTTGTCGGCATGGTAGGTGAGACTGGGAAAAATTGGGGAGTCAGTGGAGATGAGTACAAGAATAAAGAAAATGTTCTCAATCTGATTGTGGTGACCATTGTACAATTTTTCTTGATGTAATTATGCAATTTAACTAATGAATTATATGTGTTAATTATATGTGAATATAATTACATGGCATGTATCTGTGAATTATATGCCAATAAAACTGTTGGGGGCAGGGTGTTAGTCTGGGTAGAGTAGAGAAATTCATAAACACTCGTATGTATATAAAGGAGAGGTTTATA
Source organism: Nesogale talazaci (assembly GCA_004026705.1). Taxonomy (NCBI): domain Eukaryota; kingdom Metazoa; phylum Chordata; class Mammalia; order Afrosoricida; family Tenrecidae; genus Nesogale; species Nesogale talazaci. Next base: position 27,617 of record PVJH01004067.1, on the reverse strand, counting down.
TACAAGAGGAATGGAACATTGAGAAAACATCTCAGCCTAGTCCATCCAAATTCACCAGTCTGATATTAGTCCATATGTCCAATACCAGTAGATAAAGTCTGCTTCAGATTCATGAGGCACAGGCAATGACACCAGGACAATCACAATCCAGTGGATGCAGTCTTGTGTATCCAGTGGTGGCAATAGAATCTCAGCGCAGGTACGGGCCACTCTGTGGCCTTTCAAGCATCTCAGCACTGGCAGGAGTCTTCACATGGCTTTTTCAGCTTCAGAGGTCTGGTTCCATCAGAGTAAACCCCTGAGGCTTCTCCTTAAGGATATCTCGGAGAATGAGCCCAAGACTGTGTGTTATCAGTAGAGCATCTCCAAGGGACATAGTAGTGAGTCTCTCACCTCCAAGGGGCAAATATGGTTGGATTTCCCAGAATTCATCTGAGAAAGTCATGCCCATACAGAGATCTCATTGGCTATATCAAGATTGACAGGCTAGACTCAATCCCTATACTCTTAATCCTTAAACTGACACCAGATTAGGTGACTGCAATAGCAGGGGAGACTGAAGTGGAATCATTTAAAGCAAAAATTGCAAATGCCAATTTTTCCATGTGGGTGTGCAACAAATTTTTACATCAATTACTGAAACAGCTAAATTCACTGACTTGCTTTCTTTGTGGTACAATATGTGGAATATTCTTATTGTATAAAATGTAAACATCTTGCATCCATGAAAATTTTCATAATACAGTTCATTTTGTTTTACTAAAGTGTCATATTCTCTTTGTGCCTTCAATCACTAATATTATAGTACTGTTTCAAAATGAGTGATATCATGAATAGTGAAGACATGCTGCACCCGCCCATATGTAGACATGTATACAAGTGAGTACCCTGAAGAATGGAAAAACTCTCCACTGAGTGGAGCTTTCATAGTATGCATTTTTCCTGGTTGGCAAGAAGCAACTCGATCTGATTTAGTGACCCAGTGCCGTCACCTGGGAAAGTTCTCTCTGAACACAATGAATTTTTTCATAAAAGCAGTTTCCCTTGAACTTGTTTTCGGTGATGACCAATTTAAGAGTACTGTATGCAGCTGAGAAATCTTGCTTCCTGCTCTGAAAAATGCCACAGGAATTGTTGTGATGCTGAACACAGCTTACAAGGACAGTGCTTTACAGGAAAAAAAATCAATGTACAAGTGATTTTCTTGTTGCAAAAAAAGGTAAAATGTTAATTGATGACAAACCTTGTTCTGGATGTATATCAAATTCCTGAACAGATGAAAATGTCAACTAATAGTGCATTTGGAGTTCTTTCCACCAGGACAGACTATTAATCAAGTTTTCTATTTAAAGGTTCTGAAAAGATTCCAAAACAATATGTGACAAAAAAGGCCTGATCTGTGGCAGAGGAGTGACTGGTTTTGCCAACACAACAATGCAACTGTTCACACAGCCATCTCAGTGCACCAGTTTTGGGCAAAAAAAAAAAAAAAAACAAAACACCATGCCTCTCTTACCCCACACACCTTACTCAGGTGATCTTGCTCTTTTCAATTTCTTTTGCTTCTGCAAATGAAGAGGGACTTGAAAGGACAACTATTTGAAGCCTTAGAAAAGGTGAAGTAAAAAATTAGGGAGATGCTGTCAGTCATCAAAAGAGATGAGTCTGAAAACTGTTTCCAAGAATTAAATAAAAAACTTGACAAATGTATTAAGTGCAATGGAGAGTACTGTGAAGGTGATAAGGTTGTCTCGTAAAAAGAAACTAAATACATAGTGGGGGGGGGATGGAGGTATCTCCTCATATGTACATGCATAACTCATGTAGCCTGTTTAAACGCTTGAGTGAGTATGGGAGGGTCACCACAGGTAATTATTGCTTGGGGCTCTTACAGGCCTTAATCTAATACTTAATCAACCTAGATTCAATAAATCACAAATATTTGAATAAAACCTTGAAATGAACCTTTTTAACAAGTCTACTGACTTTTTAATATATTGGAATGAGTAACATGGCAATGTGATACTGAGATTTATTGATTAGCATAAACATAGTTCGAATATAAACACAGCCCTGGGTCAATGTGGTTAAAAATTAACAAACTGTTTTGCTCTGTCTTGTTTTTTGTGAATATTATTATCACTGAAGGTCTATCTAGATAAGGTTGGCAGGAAAAACAATCTGGAGAAGAAAGCAATGGGACCAACAGTCCCAGGGGATATGGGAGTTGGGCGGAGGAGGTGGGGGGAGGTGGGGACAGGAGAAAGAAGATCCAGTTTGTGGATGTTAACAAACCCAGGGACAAGCGAACAAGTGATCTAAAATCGAGGGCAAGGAGGGTGTATGAGGCCTGATAGGGCTTGATCAAGGACAACGTAACTGAAAAGAATTACTGAAACCCAATGAAGGCATGTCATGATAGTAGACAAGAGGAAAGAGGAAAAGAAAGGAAAGAGGAAAGAGGAAAGAACTAGGAGGCAAATGTAATTATAGAGGTGCAAATACAGACATATGTGTATGTAAATATATTTATATGTGACAATGGAGAAATAGATCTATGTGCATATATTTATACATTTAGTATTAAGGTAGCAGATGGACATTGGACAGCTACTCAAGTACTCCCTCAATGCAAGAACATTTTGCATTCCTTGATGCTCACCTTCCCAACATGATCGCTGAAGACAATTGGGTGAATATGCAAAGGTAGTGAAGAAAGCTGAGCATATAGCACCTGGGGTCTTAAAGACTTGAAGGTAAACAAGCAGTCATCTAGATGAGAAGCAACAAAGTCCACATGGAAAAGGCACAGCAGCCTGTGTGATCATGAAGGGTTGATGGGATCAGAGAACAAAAAATCTGATCATTGAGAATGAGGGAGATTGTGGAGTGAAGACCCAAAACCCATCTGTAGACAACTGGACATCCCTTAGAGAAGGGTTAAGGGGAGGAAATGAGCCAGTCAGGATGTAGTATAGCACTACATAAACATACAACTTCCCTCTAGTTCTTTAATGCTTCCTCTCTCCTACTATCATGATCCCAATTCTGCCTTACAAATCCAACTAGACCAGGGGATGTGCATTGGTACAGGTTAGAGCTGGAAATATATGCAATTCAGGACAGATTCCCCTGAGAACCAACAATGAGAGTAGTGATACCATGAGGGGAAAGGGAAGAATGGGGAGAAAAGAGAAACTGATCACAATGATCTACATATAACTCCCTCCCTGGGGGACAGACAGCAGAAAAGTGAGGGAAGGGAGATATCACTCAGTATAAGACATGAAATAATTTATAATTTATAAATGTTTATAAAGTATCAAGGCTTCATGGAGGAGGGAAGCTGGAGAGGGAGGAGGAGGAATGTGGAGCTGATACCAAAAGCTCAAATAGAAAAAAATTGAAAATGGTGACAGCAACAAATGTGCAAATGTGTTTGACACAACTCATATATGTATGTCCTGTGATGAGAGTTGTATGGGCCCCCAATAAAATGATTTTCTTAATTAACAAACAGATGTATCTGATTAAGACTTGGTGTGATGGGTAGGTTTGTTATGCCAACATGTCCACAGAAGATTGGTGGATCTGTTGTGACGGCACAGCCAATGAGCATGCGGGATGAATTGAAGAGCAGATATAGGAAGGGCTTCGCAAGTCCCGTCCCCTCTCTCTCTCTCTCTTGCTTCCGGATCTTTGGACCAGAGAGCTGCTTTGTTCGTCCTGTGCCTCGACCTCCAAGCAACACTACCCGTGAGACACCTAATCGTGGACTGTGTTACTGTGAGTTGAGGATCCTTCAAGCCCTGTTTCGCCAAGCTCCTGAGATATACATTTCTTGAGCTGGGGACTGTTGGACTCTGTCATCTGGCTGACTGTTGGTGACAGCTGGTGACAGTTGGTGACTGTTGCTCTGCCATTTGCTGCCTGTAACCAGATAGCCTGGATTGCTCTACAGAGGACTCTAGTGAGTTGCACTGAGCAGTCTGTATTGTCTTATAGTTAACTTTTTCTGTTTTTATCTTATATACCTTTCTCAATATATAAATATATAAAAATCATTACTAGTGTCCTGAATTTTATTTCTCTAAGAGAACCCTGCCTGACACACTTGGTTTATTCAAGTCTTAACACAATCAAAGTAATATATTGTGAAATGTTTGCTTCAATATTTTTTCTTTTCATTATCGTAAAATTTTCTATTTGATGTAAATGAACACTCACATGCACTGCTATCAAGTTGATTCTGACTCATAGCTACCCCATAGGCCAAGGTGAAACTTCCCCTGCTGTTTTCTGAGACTGTAATTCTTGAAGGGAGCAGAAAGCCTCCTCTTTCTCCTGCAGAACACCTCCTGGCTTCGAACTTCTGACCTTGTAGTAAGCAGCAGCGCAAAACCACTTGGCCACTAGAGTTCTTTTCAGTAAAAAAATAAACATTTTGTGAAAGAATTATCTTTGATACTAATTGGGACAAATAATTCTATTTGCTTACTAATTAATAAGTATTTGGAATTAAATTTATTTCCAAATTTTATGCCTTTTTCCTGTATTGATTGTTATGATTAGGGACATTGGACCATACATTACTATGCAGTGTTTGAATAAATTTTACATGATTATATGCAAAAATAATAGTCCCTTGTGTGAGAAAGAGATTTTTTTGTGTGTGTATAAGAGCAAATGAGATGATATATACATCGCTGACTGGAGAGCAAATGATATAATATATACATGACTGGCTGGAGAAAGTGAACAAATAAGGACTAATATTGCTTTAAATTTTCTTTGTCTAAAGAAACACATACTTGTGCCCCAAAATTAAAAGATCGGGCAAAGCTTTTCAGATCTGGGTTTTATTTCTTGCATATAGAATCTCAACTGGGAGGTGCTCAAGTGTTTGGAATTTACCACTCCACTCCTCCTATATTTTATAGCACAAATAATTGAGTAGACCACCTTTCCTTTCTTAAGAAAACCATATTGTTTGTTGACTTAACAACTCTGGATCTAGAAAATATAATTATGTTCATCAATCATATTCTCTGTGTTGACCCAAACTCCAGATCTTGCCTTGACCCTTCTTGCTGTGATAACATGACCTTATTTGGGGGCACATGACTTTATCCAACTCCTTTTTTAACCTAGAAGATGTCAACTCTACCTCCCTCCACTTATTCATTGATCACCAGTAAAAATTGGTTCCCAAGCATTGTTCAGAAAGATTATGTCAAATTCCTTGAGATAGCTTTTGTTGTTATCTCCTGTTCTCTTTTCTTCATTCTTTCCCTTTCCATTTTTTCACCTGGAACTCTGGTAGATAAATCAATATCCAGATTTTGAACTATATTCTGAATATACCATGGCTAAATAAATAAGCTTTGGGGGATAGAATAGTTCAGTGAAATCATAAACCTCCTACTCCCACCAAGGCAGTGAAGTAGGGGGGGAAAGAAATAATAAGCCAAAAATCCAACATGATGTTGGATTGTTACTTATTGCAGGAAAACAGTGCTTCAAAACATCCTATGGCAGTATGTATGATTCCTAAACATAAATCTTAAATGGCACGGTTCTCACCCTTGTTTAGGCAGGTTCCCTTGATCACTGATGATCAAGTACTGGGTTCAATGTTCTCTTTTAACATTATCTGCAGCGATAATAAGTACTTGATGACTAGGTATAAAGTTGTGTTATTTTGTTTTCAAGAAATCAACAGAGAGGAACAGTGACTTTTCAGAAAATGTCTTCTGTTTCTCCCTAGAGATATTTGTCCAAAACCCTTCCGAAACATGTTTAATGTGGCAGATTATATTAACTGGGCAATTTATTGAATAATTGTGAATTATGTTCTCATAACTAATTTCTGTCTGAATTCAAAGCAGGAGTATGCTCATTTAGATCAAAGATTCTACAGAAAAGTCTTGATTGAAAAGGGAAAATTGAAAACAGTTTCAAATTCATATGGAATCCAGGCCTTCGGGAGATATTGAGACAAGATGAGGCATTAAAAATATTATCTGGTAAAGAAATCTTTAAACCTTGACCTAAAGCTATATGCTGAAGCTACCTGGAATCAAATAATAGGCTAGCACCTTATTGTAAGAAAATGTCTGCATCAAACTTTGCACCCTCCAACAGTATCATTGATATCACATACAAGTAAAACTTTACTGAAGATACTCCAACAACAATTGCAGCCGTACATTGACAGAGAACTGCCAGATTGTCAAGCCAGATTCATAAAATGATGTGGAAAGAGGTATATCATTGCTGATATCAGATGGATCGTGACTCAAAGTCAAGAATACCAGGAAGATGTTTACATATGTTTTATTGATGATGCAAAAACATTAGACTTTGTGGACCACAACCAACTGTGGATAGTTGTGAAAAGAAGTAGTGGCCCAGAACTCTACATTGCGTTCCTGTGGAATCTACACACAGATCAACTGTTGTATAAACAGAAGAGAATACTGAATACTTTAAAATAAAAAAAAGATCTGCATCAAGATTGTATACTCTCACTATTCATTCAATCTGTGTATGAGAGAATAATCAGAAAAGCTGGATTATACGAAGAAGGATGTGGCATCAGGATTGGAGGAATGCTTATGAGAAATCTTCAATATACAGATGGTACAATCTTGATTGCTAAAAGTGACGAGAACTTGAAGCACTCGTTGATGAAGATCAAAGAGTATAAGCTTGAGTAGAGATTTAAATTAGATATAAAAAAACAAAATTCTCACAAGATCTCATTAAAATGTTGAGAAGCATGGATGTTTCTTTGATAACTAAAGTGGGCTTGACCCAAACCATATGATTTTCCACTGTTGCATATACACATGGAAATTGGGCATTGACTAAGGAAGAATGAAGAAAAACTTATGCACGTGGATTATAGTGCTGCCTAAGAATAGCAAAAATACCAAGGACTAACAAAAGAACAACCAAATCTGTCTTGGAAGGATAACAGCTAGAATGCTTCTAAGAATCCAGGATGGCATTACTTCATCTCATGTATGTTGGACACTTTGCCAAGAGAGACCAGCCCTTGGAACAAGACATCATGTTTGATAAAGGAGAAGCGCAGTGAGAAAAAGGAAGAATCTTGACACTATAGGTTGAGACTTTGGCTGCAACCATGGGCTCAAACATGATCACTGTGTAGATGGCACAGGTCCGGGAAGTGCTTCAGTCTATTGTACATAATGTCACTTTGAGTCAGAACTGGCTGAATGACACTTAACAACAACATGCTGATATATTTTATAAAATTTTAAAACAGGTGGGGGTGTGAAAAATAAAAATAAATAGATAAGTTTTAAGACCAAATAAATTGATAAAATTCACAACAATTATTGATTAATAATTGTTTGATCAATTATTTGATCAATAAATTGATCAAGACACAAAATATAAGTGCACAAAATAAATGTGCCACATATCTGAAGCCTGCCCTTATGTCATCCTCCTTATAAGTAGGAGATGCAGTCATCTTCGGGTTCCAGTTGCTAGACTCTAAAAAACACAGAAGTAGAAGGTAGACAGGAAATACAATGACCAAGAAAGGGGAGAGAAAAGTCAGTGGAGGCAAGAATCAAAATAAAAAACCTGGAACCCATCACCAAATGAAGAGACTTGAACACCTGAAGACCTAACCTAGGAAAAGAGGTCAGTGCAGGCTCTCGACAGTAAGAGAGAGACTGCATCTTTGCTTTTATAAATTTCACAGTCAAAAACTGATGCCATCAAAGTTTGAGAACTACTGACCTACAGCATCCACTGATGGATGAGGCCTGCTTTAAATAGGTGAACCAAAGAAAAGTTTTTATCAGGTGCGACAGTAATCCGGAATACTCAGAACAGAACAAAATGCCGCCGTGCTGACGTTGTGCTATGTTTGAGCTGACTGTTGTCATCACTGTGTCAGTTCATCCAATTGAGCGCTCTCATTTTTTCTGGGTCTCTAACAAGCATGATGCATTTCCTTAAGAATTTGCCTCTCCATTGAGACTCTACTGACGTATTCCCTCAACACAAGAGCACTAATAAATTGGCATTTCATGATGCTCACCTTCCCTAAATGATTGCTGAAGACAAAACGGGAGCATAAGAAAATGTAGTGAAGAAAGATGAGGGTGCCTGGTGTCTGGCATCTTAAAGGCATGAAGATAAACAACTAGCTGAGAAGCAACAAAGCTCACATGGAGGAAGCACACTAGACTGTGTAATCATGAGGTGCCGATGGGATCAGGTATCAGGCATCAAAGACCCAGAACAGAAAATAATATCCATGTAAATGAGGGTGGTGGCAGAGTGGAGACCCAAAGCTCACCTGTAGACAATTGGACCTTCCCTTAAAGAAGGGTCACAAGGAAAAGATGAGCCAGTTAGGGTGCAGTATAGCACCGATGAAACACACAGCTTTTCTCTACTTCTTTAATGCTTCCTCTCCCCCACTATCATGATGCCAATTATTCCTTATAAATCCGGCTAGACCATAGCATGTACATGGATACAGATAAGAGCTAGAGACCCAGGAAATCCAGGATATATAAACCCCTCCAGACCAACAATGAGAATAGCGATAACAGGAGGGAATGGAAGGTGGAGGGAGAAAGGGAGAACTGTTCACAATGATCTATATATTGCCCCCTCCCAGGGGAATGAAGAACAGAAGAATGGATAAAGTGATACATTGGTTAGTGTAAGACAAAAATAATAACAATCCAGAAATTATCAAAGGTTCATGAAGGAAGGAAAAATGAGAAGATGATATCAAGGGCTCAAGTAGAAAGAAAATGTTTTGAGAACGATGTTGTTAACAAATGAACTAATGTACTTGACACAATGGATGGATGTATGGATTGTGATAAAATTTGTACAAGCCCCCAATAAAATTATTTTTAAAAATAGAAATGAATTAAGAGTTAAGGAGTTCAAGGTGGTACACTGACAGATGCTTTGCATATAAATTACTACTTTAAAAAACTGTGTAAGTTATTTAATATGTAACAATGAAAATAAACAAACAAAAAAAAGAAAAGAAAATGATGATGGCAAGAAATGTACAAATGTGCTTGACAAAACGGATGGATGTATGTATGGATTGTGATGAGTTGGATGAACCCTCAATAAAATGATGTTTTAAAAATAGGAAAAAAATTACGTATTGAAGGTGTTCAAGGTGGCGCACTGACAGATGTTTTTCATATGAATCATTATTTTTTAAACTGTTAGTAAGTTATTAAAGATGCAATAATGAAAAAAGAATATGACCATGGCAACAAATGTACAAATGTGCTTGACACAATGGATATATGTGTGTATATATATATATATATATATATGTATGTATTGTGATAAAGAGTTGTTTGAACCCTCAAAAAATGATTTTTAAAAAATAAGATATGAAAGATGTGGTAGTTATATAATTTGTCAATTTGCAATTACCTTTTATATAAAACTCTCTCTTATACACATGATGCGTGTCTATGGATTTGTTTCTTTAGTCTTACCCAGAATAAAGAATAATAAAAATTAAGTGTCCAAAACAAACAAGTCTCACTATACTCACTTCTAAGGAATATTTAAGCTATACTTCTTCCAAGAAAGATTTGTTAATTATCTAATAGTCCATGTGTGGCAGTCATGTACTTATGTTAATTTTACGATTAAAATGTAGGGCTGGAGTCTAGCCTGTTAATCTGGAGATAGCCATTGAGTAGCCAATGAGGCCTCTATGTGGGCATGGCTTTCTCCTGAGACTTCTGGGAACTCTCACGCTATTTCCCTCGTGAAGATGAGAAGCTATCTTCCCCAGTTGTTGAGTTAGAGAGGCGATGAGTCACGGAAAAGACAAGATGGCAGCGTCTGAGAAGCAGGAGGAGCAGGCGGAGAGACCACACGGCTTTGCCCTGATGGAGCCAGACCTCTGAAGCTGGAGTGGCCACATGGAGACCTCTGCTAGTGATGAGTTGCTTCTGCTGTTGATGGACACTGAGTCCTGGAAGCAAGGAGCCATGGGGAGACTCCTGCCAGTGTCAGGATTCTGCACGCACTGACTTGTGACCTCATGAGTCGGAAGGAGACTTTGTAGACTGATTTTGGGCATATGGGTTAATATCGGACTTATGACTTTGTACTGGACTGGATTGAGATGCCTTCTTAGTGTCACATTCTTTTTGTATATAAACCTTTTCCTTATATCCATATGCATGGCTTTGAAATTTGCTCCTCTAGCCTACCCAGACTAACACATCATGTGTATATGATATGGCTTACCAACACTATAAAACAAATGACCATTTTGTCACCTTTTTTATTAATGACTCTAGATTGCATTTTTATTGATTTTAGGCTGTAGAGTAGGGAGATGTCCTCTATTTCTTCATCTTTGGCATTCGTGGTTGGTGCATAAATTTGAATAATAGTCATATTAACAAATTTATCTGGTGGTATATGAATATCACCCTATCACTGACAGCATTGTACTTCAGGATAAATTTCAAAATGGTCTTTTTGTTGATAAATATGGCACTATCCCTTTCACCTTGTCATTCTCTGCATAATAGACTATATAATCGTCTTATTCAACATGACTTTTGCTAGTCCATTTCTGTTCATTAATGTCTGATATATCAAAAGTCAAGCATTCCCTTAATTTCATTTTTACAAACAGCAATTTCCCTTTGATTCAGACCATCAGTCTTCAAATATCTGTGGGAAATTTTGATTATTTTTTCATTCTGTTTTTCCACGTATATTTTTATGCTCCCTCATACTTTATACATTCCCATCTTCTACTGCTAGTGGATGATTGCAGATGTTCCTTCTCCTTTTGAGTTGTGGCACCAGTAAATGAGGGTCCCAAAAGTTTTGCCCCTTGCCCATCATTGAAGTTGACTCCACCTTCAAGATGATGGTCTTCCCCAGTCATATTTCAATGTCTTCCAAACTAAGGGACTCATCTTTCAGCAAGGTATCAAACAATGTTCCTCTACTGTCCATGAGTTTTCACAAGTTAGGGATTTTTTGATTAGTTGTTTGTTCTTGTTTATTTTTTGGTTTTGTGTTTGTTTTTCAGAAGTAGACCGCCAGATCTTTCTTCCCAGTTTGTCTTAGTCTGGAAGCTCCCCATGTTTCTATCTCACTATATAAATAATAATGAATAAATTAATTAATAATAAAAATGTATCTATCATGGGTGACCCTGCTGGTATTTGAAATCCTCTTGGCATAGCTTCAAGCATCACAACAACATAGCAGTCACCATAGAAAGACAATCTGTCAAAAAAAGAGGTTAAAAAAATTGAGTAGACTTTGAAATAATTTAATGACTGTGTAAGTGAAAGATTATATTTCCTTAAAATAATTTGTGCTGACTTTTTTTATGTTACAAACTGCATTTTAGAACAAGGAGGCAAATACTTCCTCTGCTTCTGGTGTTTAGATCTGAGAAGTAAAAACTGTCTCCTTGCAAATGTAGTTAAATCTTGCATGTGATGCCTTTGGCAAAACGTCATTATCCTTAGATTGTATAGTTAAAAGTTGCCAGTTGCCCTTCAATTCAGCTCACTCTGTTTGGTATTTGACTTCTACAAACTCCATAAATACCTTTTATTGTGAGAACCATCTGCTGTATGAATGAGCTGCTATCTGTAGCACATCTTAGTGCTAAACTGGCTCATTTGAGCTCCCTTTTGACCCATTGTGATCATTAGGTTTATCATGCCAACTTGGCCAATGAACACAGGTGGGATTAATTCAAGGGCAGTTTCATTTAAGGGTGAAGAGATGAATGGCTCTGTGCATCTCAGCTTTCCCTTCTCTTGCTCTGTGAAAGTAGGACCAGTTGCTACTGTCATAGCTAGTTCTCTGCCTTGGTTGCCAAGGCTCACTTCCTGTGAGGCATCCCTGAGGAGAAGCCACTTGGATCAACTCTGATGCAGCCCTGAGTGCTGGAGAATCTACATGGAAACTCCTGCCAGCACTGGCCCTGGGTTCAAAGACTTTCTACCCACTGGCCTGTGATTGTCCTGCATTTGGCATCATTGCATGTGTTTCTGAGTTTGTAGAAGGGTATATGGGCTAATGTCAGATTATGAGCTTGGACTTGACTGGATTGGGGTGCTTTCTTAGTGTATACTTTACTTTTATATAAATACTTTACTTATACATAGATGAGTTTCTGTGGATTTGTTTCTCTAGTCTGCAGAGACTAACACACCCATTTTATAGCTTTTTCAGTTTTTGTTTTTGTTTTTGTTTTTTAACGAAGGGGAAATACACATGATTAAGCCCATGGAGAATTCCCTCTGACCATGGACCAGGAGTGTGAATACCCATGGTAACATGCAGACTGCATTGGAAAGTGGATTGTTGCAGATGCAGTCAGGTTAAAATTGTATTATTTGATCTCTCTTATGATCCATTTAAATTTGTTCTAGCTTTTTAATAAGTTCTGCTTTCCTTTCTTTTGAGTTTTTCACTTGTTTTACTTTGCTTGTTAGTTTTCACTTGTTAATATTTTTCTGTACATAAAATCCAGAATACATAAATTTATAGAGAAAAATAACTGGATTATTTGGAGGTATTATATGGCAGGGAAGGCTGATGGGAAATGGGGAGCTAATAATGATGAGTAAAAAAATAAAGGAAACTTTCTGTTAAACTGATTTCAGTGATGAATGCACAAGTCTTCTTAAGGTGACTGAACTATCTAATTGTCTGACAAGTGAATGATATACCCAAAAAAAGCTGTTTGAGAAAAAAAGAACTAGTCACTTGTAAACAGTCAACCTCTCCAATATATTCTTCAAGCAGCTACAGCCCTTCATCTGTGCATCTAGCTGGCTAATTTCTGCCTAACTTCTGATTGAATAAATAATTAATTTATCAGTAAACAAAATTAAAATTAGAACACTTATAAAATGAATGGCATTACTGTTTAGGAAATGTGTTTTATTCCTCCTTATGATCCTGGTTGGCACATATAGTCAAAAAATATTCCTTAGAGTTTTATGTCACTTTGCTAAGTATGAGAGCATTGTTCTTTAATTGAAAGAAAGAAAGAAAATGAATTATCCAACTATAATGTCTTAATAGTTATTAAGGTGTGTCTATGTAAGTGGATGAGGGTGGGTGGGATAAACATGTTGCTTGTGTATTAGCGATTGAACAGTTGAGTTAGTTAACTGTTTTTTTTTTAACCAATAAATTTCAAGGACTGAATCTGAAGTCCTCTCTCTTTCTAGATAAATTGGGAATCTTACCCATAATTGACAAGGCTACTGATCGTAGCAACCAAGATCTGCTTTGTTTCACGCAAAGAGTATGTGAAAATTAAGTACTTCCCTGTTTGTTATGACAGCTGACCTTTGAACTGATCACAACAGAAATAGCTATTGTATTTGACGCATTCATTTAAACCTGAGTGTGCCATTCTACTGCATAAAAAAGGCAGAAATCACATGTTTCCCTCTCCCAAAATCTAGGAGAAAAGTCTAATGTACTTATACAAGTGATTGAAAAGTAGCCTGGCTTATCCTTTCCCATCTCCAGTGTTGCCTCAGGGATGCCTTGATATTGTCCCATAATTCTGTGAGTCTCTTTTTCTAAATCTATTATTACTACTTGCTTGCCTTTTTCTTTTTAAGTCAAAGTTAATTCCTTTGAGGCTCCTTTTTAAAGTATACCCAAGAGCATTTTAGTTCTGTGATCAAAATTCACAGTCATTTTTCTTAAAGTGCAAGAGATATCTACTTTTAGGCCCTTCAAAATCCAAATAACTCAAAGATAGCCCTTGGGATATCAAATGATTCTATTGAAGAAGCCACACCTGTGTTTGGCCATGCATATTAACAGAGTCCCACAACTTCCGCTGTTTGCAAAGAGAAAGAACACATTGAAGGGAAAGGATGTGAGCAAACACAACTGAGCTTGAATATAAACTCAACATTTGCTGGCTATATTACATTAGGCAAAGTGCAGAGGTTTATGGAAGTGGGTTTTCTCATGTTTTGAGTGTGCAAAAAAATCGCCTTGTCCTGTGGTCCTAAATGAACCGTGGTAGAAATGCTAGATAAGCATTGGACTGCTAACAGCAAGCTCCAAGGTTCAACCCCAGCACTGGTTCTTTGGGAAGAGGCTGTCTATCCCCATAAAGATTTATGAAGCCTCAAAAATCCTATATCGGATCACAGTGAGTCAGAACTGACTGGATGGCAGTGGAATTCAGATGGACCTAAGGATAGAAAAAACACAGGTGGCTTACCTTGTTTATCATGGGTGCTTCGTAAATGGTAATTATCGTTTCATTATCCTTAGATTCATTAGTTTTAGAAATTAAATTATTAGGTACAATTTGGATCATTAAACACTGATAAAATACTCTAAGACTCTGATTACATAATGAAAGCCTGGGATAAATCATTTTGTTTTGCAGATAGTTGGTTCTGCCTGGTTGTTGGGGGCCCCTGCATCGATTGCAATAGTGGTTGTTCCACGTGGCATGGTGGAATTACCTCGCAGGCTTTACTTTTCATCTCTGCAGGAGCAGGTTGCCAGTCATTTCTCCCGTGGAGCTGCTAGATAGGTGAAAACCATCCGCCTTCAGGTTTAACAGCAAGCACATTAGTGCAACCAAGTCTCTGGTCTAACATGGTCATGTCTAGAAGACTGAGTCCAGCTGTGTCTGTCCTAGAAGAGGGATGAGCACCATCTCTCACTCACTATCTCTCTAGGGGTTTCTTCCTCCTCATCCTCATCCTCTCACCCTGGATTTTCTGTATGTTTCTCTCTTTGTAGATGATATTAAAAAACATATACACGAGGCAATACTCATTTGTCAGAGCCCATTGGTAGGAAATAGAAACTATTTGCAAAATTAAGTCTCTTTCATCATCTGTTGGTTTCAGTTTTCCAAATTTTCCTTAAAATACATGATAATGTGCTTTCCTCACTTTCTGATTGTGGGGCTGCTCTGCCTTTATCTACCCTTTAGTAGGCAGCTACCCAGTCTCCAGTCTTCCTTTGGACACAGAATTTAGCTCCTCAATGAACAATGGGACAATAATTCAAGTTCAGGTTCTTGGGCATTCATGGCCTTGTACTAATATTGATAGGTCTGAATATTTTATGATCAGCATACCCATGATAAGGCTGGAAGCTTAAAGCATCCAGTGCAATTGTTTCTGATGAGAAATAAATCAATTTAGTGAGGTAAAGTTAATTATCCCTCATGCCAGTCAAAAGTTTTGAGTGGCATATATGATCTGCATTTCACACTGCAAAGAGTGTAAATACAACATTAGCAGCGAATGAAAAGATGTTTCAAAAATGAGAGCATTGTGAGGAAATAAGACAAAAATTATTTTATTATTTCGGTGGAAATTTTTGGAAGATATTAGTTCATCTTTTTTCTAACAATGAGAATTTTAATCAGCCACAACACTTTCTCAGCAGCTTTACCCATTGGCAATGCATAGTTGAAAGGCAAATTCTGTAGCCTATGCAATTGCTTTACCCTGTCTCTGTTTTTGTTGGCAGCAGACAACTCCTATACCTCGAAATAACTCAATTACCAACAACCAAAGCTCAAACAACATAAAGAGATTAAAAGAATAAATAGATTTTCAAAATTAAATGCACCACTGTTTTCCAGAAGTTCAAAATTTATTTTTAAAATCAAGTATGAAAACTTATTTATTGTAATATATTAACAGACTACCACAAGAGTTACAGTTAGAAATAAAAGCTATTGCTCCAGACCCGGAGTCAGCCAACTCTTGAGATGGAAGAGTCAATCATGTCTTGCCTAACAACTTTAAAATCATGCTAACCCTTAAATATGAAATCACCACGATCTGAAATAATAATCTTCGAATGTTTGCGATGTTACTTCAGAGCCACACATTCTCACTGAAAGAGTCACATATGGCTCATGAGCTTCAGTTTGCCAACCACTGAACTAGCGCATTCTGAGGCCTGTCCATATTCAACCACCGCATAGTAAAGCAAGCTTGTTTCGGCAGCACATATACTAAAATTGGAATGATACAGAAAAGATTAGCATGACCCCTGTGCAAATTCGTGAAGCATTCCAAATTTTTTTTGTTGATGATGTTTTCATTGTTTTCTTTTCTTTGATTGCTTCATTATGGGGTGCCCTTTCTTTGAGCATGTTATTTTCTCTACAGGTCTATCTGGATGGGGTGGGCTGGATGCGAGGTCTGGGGGTGGGGACAACGGGACTAAGGGTACCAGGGTGGATATGGGGGGGGGGGGGGGGGGAGCGCTGCTGGCTGATCTAGAGATGGGGAGAGTAGCATGTAGTTCAGAATCAGTGGAAGGATAGGTGTGGAAAGTCCAATAGGGATTGATTAAAACTAATGTAACAGAGAGAAAACATTGAAACCCAAATGGAGGTTGAGTGTGATAGTGGATGGGAGGAAGTATAGGGAAATAGAGAAAAGAACTGGGGAGCAAGGGGCATTTATAGAGGTTAAATACAGGCATATACATAGGTGCACATATCCATATGACAATGGAGAAATAGATCAATGTGCATATACTTATAGGCTTAGAATTAGGACAGCAGATGGGCATTGGACCTCCACCAGGTACTTCCTCAGTGCAAGAACATTTTGTTCTATTAAATTGGCATTCCATGATGCACAGCTCCCTGACACAATCACAGAAAACAAATGTGTGTATAAGCATATATGGAGAAGAAAGCTGATGGTGCCCAGCTATCAAAATATGTAGCATCTGGGGTCTTAAAGGCTTTAAAGTAAACAAGCAGCCATCCAGTTCAAAAGCAACAAAGCCCACATGGAAGAAGCACACCAGCTTATGGGACCAATAGATGCCAAAGGGATCAATTATCAGGTTTCAAGAACTAATAATCATAACATTATATGCTCACTTTCCTGATATGATCGCTGATGACAAATATGTGCAAAGCAAATGTGGTAAAGAAAGCTGATGGTGCCCAGCTATCAAAAGATGTGCATCTGGGATCTTAAAGACTTGAAGGTAAATAAGTGGCCATCTAGCTAAGAAACAAGCCCACATGAAAGAAGCACAACAGCCTGTGTGACCATGAGGTGTCAAGGGATCCGGTATCAAGCATCAAAGACCTAAAAATTATATCATTATAAGTGAGGGGGAGTTCAGATTGGGGACCCAATGTCCATCAATAAGTGAAGCGACATCCTCTTACAGAGGGGTTGCAGGGAGGAGATGAGCCAGTCTAGGTACAGTGTAGTAGCAATGAAATGTGCAATTTTCCTCTCGTTCTCAAATGTTTCCTCCTATCGACTATCATTATCACAATTCTGCCAGACAGATTCGGCTAGACCAGGGCATGTACATTGAAGTTGGAAACGTGGGAATTTAGGATAGATGATCCCTTGAGACTAGTGGGGAGTGGTGACACTGGGAGGGTGGTGGGATGGAGGAGTAGAAAGGGGGAACAAATTTCTGGTATCTACATGTGACCTCCTCTCTGGGGTGTGGGGAACTGAGGGTGGGTGAGTGAAGTGACACACTGGACAGTATACGATATAAAGAGGTAGTAACAATTTGTAAACTATTGGAATTTCATGGGGGAGGAGAAGGGCAAAGGGAAAATATGGGGAGTTGGAATTTTAAAAAATAAAGAACTACAGGAAAGAAGGGAAGAGGAACTTATGCTGGAGGGGTTCAAGTAGAAAATGTTTGTAGATGACTGTGGCAACATGTGTATAAGTATGCTTAATACGAACGATGTACTGAATGTTGTAAGAGCCCCCAATAAAATCTGTATTTTTTAAAAAAAGCAATCCAATTATTACAACAAACCTATTCTGATTGAGTTTATTTATTTATGAACTTCTCTTAATTGCGTTATCCTTATAGGTCTCTCACTTTTCTACCACTAGATGATAGGATAAAATATAAGTTGATCTTATAAGAACAAAGTATTTTCTCTCTTACCAAGGTGAACACTGGAAGTCAGGTCCTTGTTAGTAAAATGAATTCTTGACTTGACAATCATTATATATCTGAAGGATGAGGCAACAGGGGAGTAGCTCTGGATTTAATTGTTTAAAAGATAGACACTTACTGAGAGGAGGTGTACACATGAAAGGAAGTGGTTATTTCATATTTAGCCATACAATGTCCAGCAATTGGAAGACCAGCACTTTAAGAAAATAGAGTTCAAAAAGATTAGATGAGTAGCATTCCTTAGACAGAAAGGCTGAGAAGAGGAGTGACTCAAGAGAGAAGGACGGCTCACAGACATACAAGTCTGACAACAAAATGTCAAGTAATCCCGCGGAGGAAGAAAAAAAGAGCGAAAACGTGGCAATCATATGGAGGTGAGCCACAGACGTATGTCATGGATTAGAAAGAATCGTGACAGATGGGCTAAAAGCTGAGAATGTGATGAGGCTTTCAAAAATGCTAACAATAAGCAAAAAGAGCTTTTTTCTGTTTGAAAACAGAAGAAGAAAATAAAAAGAAATGAAAGAAGGTTCAATAGATCCTTTACTTCTTCGTGACTTTCTTCTGTCAAAGGAAACGCCAGATGAGCAAAAGGCTAGACTGGACTTTGGAAAGAGGAATTAGAGGTCAAACTTGGGCAGAATAATGTTTGTCCATCCCAGGCAACTTGGTTAAATAAGAGAAGAGATTCTGACCAGATTAATTCTATCTAGAATTCTAAAAGAAATCACAAAATTAAGTGGCTGGACTTTGTTGGAATTTGCACTTAAGATACATGGAGAACAGGAAAAATACCAGCCTGTGTGGACTAATAATATACACAAAAGATGAGGTATAGGAAAAGGCATGTTTCCCTTGCCACCTTGTTTTGTGTTGCTCCTGAACAAAGAACGACTCTAGAAAATGACGTGGGACAAGTAAAACACCCTCAATGAATTTGTGGTAAACAATTTGAGTCACACCTAACTCTTCTGATGAAATTAACAGACCAAGAGACGAGGGAAAATGCTGTGAACATACATTTCAGAATTTTAGCATGGCATGGGACAAAATTATTTTATACCTTTGCAGATAATAGTTTCCAAATATGTGTCTGCAAAGAGTACAACTTTCTTAGGATATGTATAGATATCCAGGAGATGGTAGGGAAGAAGATTTGAGGTTTATATGCAAATAATTTATTTGCAGAGTTATCACCATACTGACAGATGTAAGTCCAAAAAATATTGTTACTAAATAGTTCAACATACATAGGTTATGGCTACTTTTTTAGGGGGATTACCAAGGGGCCATTTTGACAGATTTTTCTCAGGGACTATATAGTGATCATGGGGATTTATTTGGGGGAAGTTTTAAGAAAATTGAAAAGTAAATTGGTGAAGAGAAGTTTGAGAAAATTGCATCGGGGATTTTTTTTCCCATCATGATATTGCACCTGCTCATTGATCAAAGGTAGCAAAATGTGTCTTATGGAAATCCTGTTGGAATATCTTGCTGTACTAAGTTACAGCCTGACATTGCCCCTTCAAACTTCCTTGTGTTTTCAAAACTCAACCTTAAAAATGTACCATTTGAGTCTCCCCCTGAGGATGGAAAAATCGCTATGCAGTGTAAATACATATGTCATATAAATAGAAGAATGCTGAATTATTGGAAGAATAATTGGGAGAATTGGGAGAATTGGTAGAGTAATGAAAAACAGCACATTTAGACATGTAGAGACCTAGATGGAGGATAAATAGTGGAATAATACTTTATATTTTTATATTTGTGTTTAATAAAACTTTGTTATTTTACAGTTTTATATTTATTTTATGCTTTTTTTTTTGCAACCCTCTTCTATGATATCCTGCATGTATCTCTCCAAGATAGAAATGGAGTAAGCAACATCTCTTAAGAAGTTTTGGACGTAGAACTCATTTCAGTCTCAGTACATCTCTTTACATCTCCTGGAAACAAAAATTAGGAAATTCTTCTTTGGGAGGGGTCAAGAAATATGTACTGTGTGAAATCCATTTTTTAAGAAGTCTGTTGATCCAATCGACCATTCTCCTGCTGATGGAAGCAAAGGGGCTCCAGAGATGTGGCACAAAGTCCTCTCTATAAAACTTTTCTTAGTACTATCATTTATTTACATGAAGAACTTTTTCCAATGGGTGCAGGAAACCATGGGTTCCAAACTCTATGAATACTCTAGAGTCCGAGGGCTAACAGAGAAGTTGCCTAATAGAGCTTTAGTGTGTATGTTCAATAAGCACTTATGGAGGATTGGAGTCCAACCCCTCAATCAAGTCACAGACTAATGATGCCTCCTTGGTGTGGGCTTTATCTGTGAGATGCTGTGCAGATGCTGTGCTCTCTTGCTGCTCTCTTTTTTGCTTGATTGGGCCCTGTATTTCAGGTCTTGAGCTGGCAGCTCATGGGACCCCAAAATCCTGGGAGTGATCATTGTCCTCTCATGTTCCTTTGGACCTGATCGCTATGCGACTGCACCCACAAGCCTGCGATCACCCAGCCTCCTGCTCCATCTTCCTGCTTCATCAGCCACCAACTATGTGAGTCTGCAGGGCCTCCAGCTCCCATAGGATACATTGATTTGAGCTGGGCTGAACTGGGCTGCTTCCTTGATACAAATTTCTTCATATAACATTATTTTTAACAGTTTTATTGGCACTTTATCCACATATCATACAGTTCAATAGTTCAATAATTTTCAGGAGAGTTGTACAACTATTACCAAAATTCATTTTAAAACATCTTTTTGCTTGTGTTCCTTCTTGTTTTTTCAATTGTGACAAAAATATACACAAAAAAGATATTCTCCAATTCAACAATTTCTACATGTAATCAGTGCCATTGATTATACTCCTTATATCATAAGCTTCTTTTTATATGTGTACATATAACCATCTTGGTTTTGTTTGTCTAGAACACTCAGCCTAACATATCACCTTATGAAACCAACTGGATATAGTGATAAATTGATTCTAACAAGATGGAATGGAGTAATAAATATAAAATTATACATAGTGAGTAAAAATGTATTGCTACAAAACCAGAGTAGCCATCATTAAGCAAAAGTATCAAAATATGAAGCTATTGTTTCTCAAAATACCTCCCATTGTAGGTCTGTATATATTTATGAAGGTGGCATTTCCACGTCTGAGCATGTACATTGTTATAATTGAAAATAAATTCCTTGGTAAAACTCCACTGGCCTTTTTCTCACTGATGCAGTTCTCACTAAAGCAGTTTTCAATTGTCAGAAAATTTCTTCATGAACACTGTGATGATCGAGCATTTGCTGCATAAATTTAAAGAACAATTGTATTGTCTGGATTTCCTTGAGTTCAGGTAGATATATATTATCCTATTACAGACAGCATTGTTATTCAAGATAGATCTTGAATTTATCCTTTTTGACAATAAATATCACACCAGTCCCCTTGAATCTTTCATTCCTGGCACAGCAAACCATATAGTTTTTCTGATTCAAAAAAGCCAATCCCCGTCCATTTCAGCTCGCTGAAACCTAGCATTTCAATCTTGATGTGTTCCAATGAAATTTTGGACACCTCTAATTTTCCAAGATTCATGCATGGTACACATCAAGGTCTAATTATTAATAGGTATTTGCATCTGTTTCTTCTCATGTTGAGTTGTACCCATCTGCCAATAATAGTCTTCAAGGCTTTCTTCCTGTAGGCTTTCTTCTGGTACCTCATTTCGGTGGGCTCTACTTTAAAGAGGCAGCTTTTCCTCAGTCACATTTTGGGTGCCTTCTGACCTGAGGGATTTATCTTCGGGCACTACTTCTGACTATGTTCTACTTCTATTCATCAGGTTTTCAGTGACTGACAATATTTTGATGTTATCCATAGGGCTTTCAGTGGCTAATTCCTCTGAAGTAGATGGCCTATTCCTTTTGTAGCCGCCCCTTAGTCTGAAGCTCTGCTGAAGCCTCTTCACGGGGGATGGCCTTGCTAGTATTTGAAATACCTTTGGCATAGTTTGCAGTATCCCAGCAACACACATGCCTCCAAATAGGACAAACTAAAAGACAAGTGGCGAAACCATAGCTATAGAGGTCAGAATTTGCCATGAATACTTGTCATAGCATTCCACCCTTGGTTCCCCACCAATTATTCCCTTGCCTTATGCAAAACACATCCATCCCACTATATTTCCAAAGTCTTAAATCAGATGCAAGTCCCTGAAACCTCTCATCTTCCAAAAATCTCAACCAAATATGCAAAATACTTTAAGCATATTCTGATCAGGGGTAAAATTCTTCATCTGTGAATCTATGAAATTTATATTTGAAATTGCTTTGTTAAATGTAATGAAAGGATAGGCACAGGGTTGGAATTTCCATTACAAATGGAAAAAAATAGATGGAAAAAAAGAATGATAGCTGTTAAGCAAGTCCAAGCTTCAACAGTGCAATTTACATCTGTTCTCAAGGTTTATAATAATCCTCTGTTCTCTTGAGACCATGTAGACCTTGCCCTCCAGACCCTTGGGTTGGCAACACTTTGAAACTTGGATGGAGAACTCTGAACTCTGAGTTTCAATGCCATTCCAGGTGTGCTGGGATAGTGACTCTGCTCCCCTTCTCCTCATCCATCTGAGTGACAACCCCATCCCTGCCACCCTAGCAGGCACAACCCTTCTGCTCCTGACCATGGCAGCCATGTCACTTCAACTCTGGTGATGCTGGCTCCCCCAAAATCATATCCTCACTAGATGTAAAACAGATACCTCAACCCACTTTAACAATAACCCTGAACTCCAAAACTAAGTTGGCAAAGATCTAATACCTTGAAACTTAAGAGACTGCTATTCCATTTTTTTAAGATCCTAGAGAAGGGGACTCCTTCCTATGAAACTGAGAAGACCCTGCTTCCCGTGATCCTTCCAACAATTCTGCTGGCCTCAGCTGCTGCAGCAGTTGTCCTTTTCTTTCTTTGGAGGACAGAGCACCTTTGGTGTGTTGTCTGCCCACAGAATTCCAAGAGACAAACATCATTCTTTCCTTCTTTCTCTGTCCCCTTTAGCCTACACTAATGGATTTTCTCCTGATTCATTGTTACAGAAATCTCCTTAATGAACACTCTAATATTATGTGTCCCAAATTTATACAAGAGAACTTTTCAGACTTTTTAATTCTGTTTTCATTTTGACCATTTTATTTTTAAGTCCATCTCTTTCTTCTTTCATAAGCACCAAGAAAAAATATACAGCCCCATTCAGGTCTTGCTTAAATTTTTCATCAGCTACATATTCAGATTCATCACTTTTAAGTTCTACATTTTACCACACATTTGAACCTAAAGCAACAAATTATACTTGCCACTGCATACAAAGCTTCACCTTTCCTCCATTGTCCAATCCCATGTTTACCTTTTATTTTAGTCTTGTTGGTGTCATATGTATTCTCTAAGTTGATGAAGGGTTTTTCTCAATTTTCTCTGTAGCTACCCTACCTTCCTTCTGAGTCCTCAGTAGAATTGCCTTTGGTATCTACAATTCTATCAGTAATCTCTCCATTGCAGTCTACAATTAAACAGCTTAGTAATTATTTTACTATTAAGCATCTTAAAACTCCTCCAGACTTCTGAGAAAATGGCACTGCATTAAGGGTACCATGTTGGCAGCTTCGTGGAAATTGTTGTGTTCAGAGTTAGGGAAGCTAAGTGTGGCATTTGGGACATGCAATCAGGCCGCATGGCATCCTAGGACACTGATCTGGCCTGAGGGCCAGCCTTAACCATAGCACTGAAATGTCCTGTCCCACCCACACCCCATACACACCATGGAACTGCTGCAACCTGTGGTCTGGCGGAGGGGGGGGGGATACCTCATTCTGCATCCCTGTAGCAGTGGCACTTCTCCTTGCCATAGCCCAGCACCCCCATCCATGGTATTGGGCCTTTTCCTGCTGCAACCCAGCATCCCTTCCTGCAGCAGCAGGGCTCTTCCTGCAGCACCTCCTCCTACAACTGTTCACTGTACCCAACTACCCAGCATTGTGCCCTATCTATGCCATCAGCCTGCCCAGAGCCATTCTTACTCCAAGTAAAACTGCTGCTTTCTAGGGAAAGAGATGGCCTCCAGGGAGACAAAGACACAACTTGAACTTGTAGCAGAGCTAGCTCCAGATACTAGTCCTAATCACATTAGCTTCGGAGAAGGAAAACACGGGTCTCCCTGCCATTGGAAATGGGACTTGTCACATCAGGATTATTCAGCAACCTTCCCTGCCCTTGTCATGGCAGCTAGTGAACACGGGGTCCCCTTAAACTGACCACCTTCTGAACCAAAGTCCCACTTCATGGGGGCATCCATATAATCGCCTATATTTACTTTGGTATTGGAAATAAGGTAAGGAGATCTCAATGTTGTGCAGCAATCTACTCTAAAGAGGGCTTCTAT
This sequence comes from Nesogale talazaci, assembly GCA_004026705.1. Lineage (NCBI taxonomy): Eukaryota > Metazoa > Chordata > Mammalia > Afrosoricida > Tenrecidae > Nesogale > Nesogale talazaci. The sequence goes on along the minus strand of PVJH01004067.1, from coordinate 3,182 downwards.
TATAAGCACAAGCAATTAAAGGTCTGTGCTCTCCCTTTCATAATTTACAGGGTTAATAAGTGATGCTGGTAGATTTAACATACCCATCACCACCACAACACCTAGTACCAATTTAATATATGATAATCAGACAATCATCCAGGAAGCTGAGAGGACACCAATTAGTCTGAACTCCAAGAAGAAAGCATCAAGGTATATACTAGTCAAATTATCCAGCTTTGAAGAAAAGAAGAAAATTACAAGAGCAGCTAGGAAAAAAATGCTATCACCCATAAAGGTAATCAGTAAGAATATTCTCAGACTTATCAGTAGAAACCATGAAAGGAGAGAGAATGGAATATCATTGTCCAAAACATGGAGAATTAATGGAGAATAACAGTAACCCAAGAATTCTCTATTCTACCAAACTCTCCATCAAAATAGATGGAGAGTTAAGTTTTCCCAGATGAGAAAAAATTCGAGAATATGTCACACAAAAAGTATTACAAAAATTATTTTCTATCTCACATTTGTTTGAAGACCAAAATCTATAGAACCCAAATATAAGAACACCATATAGTGTAACACTATCCAAAAGACAGAGCAATAAAAGCAAGGTCCAAGACATCTCTGACCCAGCCTTAGAAAGAAATTCATAGAAAACACACACACATAACACAGAGATAAGGAGGGAGAGACAAAAATATTTATCACAAAAGATACAAGATGACAGCAAAGAATCCACAGTTTGATATGATACCTCTGAACATCAATGGTGTGGATTCCCCCATCAAATGTCAAAGACTAGCATACTAAATTAGGTAACAAACTCCAGCAGTCTGTTGTCTGCAAGAGATGCATCACAAGCTCACAGACATAAAAAGGTTGAGGATCAAAGGTTGGTGGAAGGTACATAAACTAATGGCAATCTAAATAAATTGGGAGTCACAATTGTCATATCTGACAAAGTCAGTTTCAAGGTGCAAGACATAGCAAGAGAGAATTATGGGCAGTATATAATACTTAAGGGATCAGTAGGCAAAGAGCTGGTGAGCATAATAAACATATACGTACTCAGTGAGAGACCTGCCAAATATGTCAGTCAAATTCTTTAAGAGATGTAAAAAGAAATCACAAGATTAACAATCATAGTAGAAGACCTCAATACAACACTATCCAAGAAGAATAGATCAGTGGAAAAGAAGTTCAAAAAAAGAGGCTACAAAACTACTCTACAATAGGACAACTCAATCAGATAGACACATTCAGAGCTCTCGATCCAACTACAAAAAAATTAAAATCACATTTTTTTCAATTTATATGACATGTGTTTGAAAATAGATCACATGCTAGGACACAAATCAAGTTTGAGCAAATTCAAACATATAGACTTCCTTCTCTGACCACTGCATCATAAAGCTGGAAATCAACAAAAGAAAGATAACAAAAGCAAGGGCAAGTACATGGATGATGAGTAGCTTACTTTTTCAAAAAAAAAGTGGATATTGGCACAAATTAGAAATGAAATTGGGAATTTATAGAAACTAATGACAATGAGAAAACTTCATACCAAAATCTATGGGATACAGAAAAGCAATTATCAGAGGTTGCTTGACAGTGATAAATGTGCATATGAAGAAGGAAGAGAGACGTATGGTGCATACCCTCACATAAAATCTTCAGCAATTGGAACAGAGTCAACAGAGCAATTCCTCTAATAGCAAAATAAAAGAAATTATTTAAATCAAGACATAGATAAATAAATGAATGGGAAAACAAAAGAATGATTGAGGAAACATCAGATACTATCTAACACCCACAAGGATAGCCCAATTAAAGAAAACAGAAAGCAAAAAATATTGGAGGAGTTGTGGTGAGATGGGACTCTCAGTCACTGTTGGCAGTCTTGTAGATATGTACAACCAATGTGAAAAGTGATTTGCCAATACCTAAATCAGATGGAAAATGAGTTACCTTATGACTCAGCTATTTCACTACTGGGCATATACCCAGAAGAAATAAGAAACAGGTCATGACCAGACATCTGCCTGTGCTCCAATGTTCATCACTGTGCAGTTCACAATCACAAAGAATTGGAAACAACTGAAACTTCTATCAGTAGACAAATGGATTTTTAAATGCTGGTATATACATACAATGAAGTACTTCACATCCCTGGAAAACAGTGACAAAACCATGAGGTGCCTAGACTTATAGAAGGTTGTGGAGGACATTATGTTGAGCAAAGTTAGTCAAGTACAACAGGAGTCCACTGAGGTAAGTTCAATCAACAGAATAGGGCATAGGGGATAATGTATATATCATAGTTTCTAGGATGAAGACCAGATACTCTGGCAAAATCCAAACTAAGCACAATGATGCATACTTCATCAAAAAATTAAAGGTGCAAATAGCAACATGCCTCTGACCCCCCCCCAACTCCCACCTCCATTAAACCTTTGCAACCCATAGAGGGGTTGTAGAAGAAAAGAGATGGCAATGGGGGAACAGGGCATTAATCCACCCAAGGGGAGGATGTTGTTGGTATTTCTTTAGACAAGGGAGAGAGTAGACCTCATTCCTGTGTGGCAAACCTAGAAGGCTTCCTGCTTGGAGCAGCACATCCACAGAGAGAACTGCAGGGCCAGCCAAAGCTCCAACTGCCACAGCTCTGAGACATGATGTCTCCTCCTTCGATGACAGCACTACAGAGGAGGATACTAAAGATAAAGTTCAGGGAGTGCAGTCATATGACCAGCCCATATGGGGGCAAACCAAGAATGGAGTACAACAGACAGCCATGAGAGCAAAGACAAAAAAGCCCTAGGAATCTCTATAGCAGACATCTGACTAGGAGGGCAGATCTTGGCACCCCATCTGAACTTGTTGGGAGATATTCGCCAGGGAACCCACACTGAAAGTTAACAGTACAACCAGATGGGCATGGGGCAGTAGACCACTCCATCCTTGACAGCAGGAAGAGCAAAAGGGTCTTGTAGAATGTGTGCTCCTCAGACATGAACACCGAGGACTAAAGGGGTACAAGTGGCTGTGGGTCCTGGGAGATGGATCCCTGAGAGACAAGAGGGAATGCACCCATCGATTTTATCATGGCCTGTTTGCTATTTAATAGAGGGGTATTCCTCTACTCAGAGTCAGGATGATAATTAGACATGGAACTGTTTGCATGTATTCTTTTTTCA